>PVJS01001025.1:0-19246 GCA_004027185.1 Glis glis | reverse complement strand
ATCTATGATCCAGAATAAATCTTTCTTTTCTACATTGTTCTTGTCAGGTATTTTAATCACAGCAACAAAAAGCTAACACAGCATCTCTTTCATATCACTGTTCATTTTCATCCTTTGTAATAAATTGGTAAAATTAAGTAAAGTGTTTTACTGTGTTCTGTGAGCATCCCTACCAAATTAGTTGAACTCAAGGAGGGCATCATGGGAACTATGATTTACAGCTGGTTGGTCAGAGGTATAGGCGACAGTCTGGTAGACAGTTTTAGAATTAAATGATAGAATACATAGTTGGTATCTGCTGGAGAATTGGTTCTTGGTGGGGATAAATTTGCACACATTTTAGTTACCAAAAGTGTTGAGTGTCAAATGTGGAAGGGAAGGTTAAGTGTTTTTCTCATATACAAACACAATGGGTATTCCATACATATTTCAAAGTCATTGTGAATGTAAAAACAGAATATCCCAGTGCACAAATGTACCAGTGTAGTCTTCAAAAGGCTTTAAAACTCCAATGATTTGATACTATCCTGAGAGAGTTTCCTGACTATGGCCCATTTTGGAAGTAAAGCATATTATGGGTGTTTGGTTCTTTCTGTGATAATTCTAGATAGACTTTTAATTTAGAAGAACTCAAGATTCTAGGATTTAAAACAAGACTGTATTATTATCTTAATTTGTCCTGTTAGTCTACAGTTAGTTAAAGCCCTACTTTACTTACTGGTCTGCTATAGAGTACTTGGGGCACATCTCAGTGTTTATCTACCTTAACCATCATTTTGTTAAAACAAAACAGGTTTAATAAATAAAATGCTTAAAATGAGAAGTAATGAGACAGGGATAGTAAAAGGAACAATTGCCGGGAGGTGGAGACCAGAGGATCCGGGTTCGCGGCCAGCCTCAGCTACTTAGTGAGGCCCTCCACAATTTTGTGTGACCCTGTTTCAAAATAAAGGATAAAAAATGGGGCCAGGGGTGTCGCTCAGAGATAGAATGCCCCTGGGTTCAATCCCTGGTACCACAAAAAAAAAGGAACAATTAATGTAAATAACTCATATTACTTTCACACCAAGAAGTATTTCTAAAACCTGATAGTAAAAGAAAAGGGCCTCACTCATATTTCTCTTCATTGTCCAAAAAAATTATGGGCAATGAAAAAAAAGGCAGAGTATCTTCTCTCCCTGCTCAGAAAGATGCCTTGTATATATTGGAAGGACAATACAAATGGGTGACTGTGGGGTAAATTCTTATCATGTTGCCCTCATTAAGCAAAATCATGGGCAGCCTACAAGAATATAAATGAGTCCACTTGTAGATGGGTGGCATAGGAAATCAAGACAAAGAATTTTCAAGAATCTTCAAAGCTGTGGCACAGCACTGTAAACTGATTAAAGACTGAATCTAGATCTCAAAGCATTATACAGCATTTGGGAAGTGAAAGCCTTTAGGTAGGGCACACTGAGGCCGGGTTTCCACAGACTTGCCATTTTCTACTGCCGTCCATCTACCCAACTTCAAATTTATGGATCCAGCATGGCCTTTTGTGAAGGTAGAAGATCAGTTATTAGAGATATGAGACATTTGAAAATAAAAAGAGTGAAGGAAGGAAGGGAGGGAGGAAAGAAGGAAGGAAAACATGTTCTTCCCAGTTCAACCACTTATAGGGACCCAAACTGACATTTTATGTTAAGCTACTATTTTAACAAATGTCTTCATTGAAGTTATATGATAGAATCATTTACCTCAACCAAATTAAGGAATGCTTTAATATCATTTAAAGCACATAGAGAAAAACCAATTTCGATGTACCCTTTACATGGTATTTCAAACTAGCAGATACCCAAACTTGCTGTCATATTACTGAACCATTAAGGGACTATGGCATTTGAAGTTGTTCATTCAGAAAATTACAATTTGATGCAGGAAATGAATGAATTATTGCATTATCATCAAAAGAAAATTTTATACCTGGAAACTAAGAATGCTGGGGAAGAGCAAATGCACCTAGGCCATGAATTGTTACTTTTTTCCTTATTATGAATAAAAATGAAGAGATTCTGACATATAAGTTAGTTACTCACAATAAAATTAACTAACAAAGTATAAAGAACAAATAAAAATAAACATTTCCTATTAGAAAAATTAAAACTTCATCTCTGTTTTTTGAATTTTGAGAAGGGGGGAAGAGTATATACCCACCCATACCTTACTGTGGATTCATGACACACAGCACTATTTGCATTTTTCCTTATCCAGTCAGGCAGTTGGTGCATATTTAATATCTCACTTCCATTTTCATGCCTGTGAACAAGCAGGTACTACCAGTACACACGGGGACAGGATGTCTTCTGCATATAAAATCTGTACCCAAAGACGAAAGTTTTGATGAAAACTTGGAAAACAAATATTCATCTCATTGGAATACAATTTGTGAATTTTTCAGCAGTTTCATGAAAAACTGAAAACTATTTGAGAAGAATAAATGAGCAATTTCACACAACTCTAGTTCGCTTCCTCTTGTTTCCTGTTTTGCTCTGTTATGCATGGAAGAGAATCTTATAAAAAAAAACCCTACATTACTGACCCAGCTCTTTCTGAAAGTGATTTTGTCACCCTTCAAGTCCTTAAAGAATAAGATGAAAGTAAAAATATGGAAGTGCTTGCATTGAGCAAAATGAAAGTTGAAAGGCACAAAGAAGAACAGGGAACACAGAAACTGTGGGTACTGATAGACATTCAACATCTAATGAACATTTCAAAATGGGTCTCAATGAAAAGAAATAGTCTGCTTTAGTGGAGAAGGAAGAAGTTTAGGAAATAATTCTTAGAAGAAATAGAGCAGATTTAGAGTCAGTAAAACATACAAAGGAGGTTTATAGCCTGTGGTATTCATAACTGAATTGGTAAAGGCATTACTTGATATAATATTTAACTTAACAGCGAATAATGAAAATACATTATGTTTGAATGAAATTTGAGAGTTTGTTCAAAATTCAGTGGGGAAATAGACTTTAGCCCATCTAACCAAATTTTTCTCCTTCAAAAAAAAAAACGGTTTTTTAAGGTAGACTTTATTCTCTTCTTTTCTGTCCCCCTCCCCCCCCCATCCCTGGAATGAAAATAGTAATTTTCAGAGACCTAACTTTTATTTCCTCCCTCAAACCCCCAAGATAATATATTTTGAAAATGAATTGCCGTAAATGAACCACTCCTTATATTCTGACTGTAAAGATAATGTCAAAAGGAAATTTTTTTATTCCTTTAGTCCTTACTTAATTATTTCTAATTGGTGATTTAGGGTATGAAAATTCATTGGTACTAAGTAACTATACTGAAGTCTATGTGTAGTATCAAGTCAGCACCAAAGCAGTCATACAAATCAGATTGTGTTATTCCATGAATTTATAATGAAAGCCCCTAATCTACCCCAGGAAAGAGAACAAAAACACTTGGATACTATTTGGGAGAAAGATGGTCTTGTCCTGTTTTAGTCAACTTTTCTGTTGTAACCAAAATACCCAACAAGAACAACCTAGAGGAGGAAAGGTTTTTTGGGCTGTCTGAGAGGTTCAGTCCATGGTTTGTGGATTCCAAGGCAGAAATATGGCATCAGAATGTGATGGTGGAAAGTTGCTCAGAAGCAGGAGCAGAGAGAGAGCCAGGGGAAGGGACCAGGGACAGATACATATATATATATATATATATATATATATGACACATATATAGTTCCCAAGGCCACAACCCCAGTGACCTACCTCCTCTAGCCATGCTCTACCTGCCTACTGTTAAAAACCAGTAAATCCACTCAAATTATTAATCCATCAATGGATTAATTCACTGATAAGGTTGAAACCCTTATGATTCAATTATGTCACCTCTGAACATTTTTGCATTCCAATACATGAGCTTTTCTAGAGCGGACATTTTATATTCAAACCTCATTTCCAACTCCAGGGAGTTTTTCCAACTCCTGAGAGGAAAATAATAAAATTTAAAAGATGGCATGTCAATACTAATATGATAATGTATCTAAAGCATCATGTTTACAATAGTTTTTAAATTTTAAGGTATGGGATAGACTATTCTATCCACTAGGTATAGTTACTAGAATATAACTTTATTTTTATAGGTTTCATAAAATATGAATTTACTGGAATAAACAGCACATGCAATAATATTGATTTTCTCTGATGGTATTAATGGTATTCTATCACTTGTTATTACCTGAATATGCCATAGGAATTAGTGCTACATGCATAGGTTCAGAATATAATCTATTTTATCTGTAGTTCTAATAGGAAGAGTTGTTCCCTGTGTGTCATGCTCTATTCTAAGCCTTTCATATGTTTTAAATTGATGATTACTCTAATAATGTTATAGGATCTGAATATTTCAATTTTCCAGATTTAAAACATAGAGGTCCAGAAAGGTTGACTAACTTTCCCAGGACACAGAGTAAACAATGGTAGATCTGGACACTAACCCCAGGCCACTTGAGATGGAATTAGATCTCCTTAAACTTTGCTTTGCTGCTCTTCTGGAACATTTAGTCTTACTTAGGATTTGCTAAAGTCTATAAATTAAAGCAATTATCTGAGTCATTTGACTAGATTCTTGAAATAAGTTTAATGAAAGACAGTTGATCAGCCATGTTGTATCTATCAACAAAGAACGTAACAGGTAATGCTGTGTAATATATGAATGGAACTTCACCTGTTTCACCACCTGCATTACAGCATTTAGATTGTTTTAAGTGATTACAAAACATTGATGTGACAAGAATGAAACATTTAGCCACTACTACAAAATGCATTCAATACCATGATATATTATATAGCTCTTTGTAAAACCTTAATTATGTAATGGCCCCTTCAACCCTACATCAAGCCCCTAGTTTTATAGACACACAAGAAAATATCTCTATTTCCTTAGATTCCAAAATTTACAAGACATATGATGAAGGGGCCCATATTTTACAACGGTGCTGTCAAGAGCCTATTTAGATCACTGTTTTATTCTTCAGCAAAGATCAATAGAAGTCACTTATTGTGCTTTTTGTGGTGGAATAGAAAGGAGAGCATTGATGGGCATAATTCAAAATCCTGTACTATGTGTGCAAGTATCTGGGAGTCACTGGGACGATGAGAGTGGCAGCTTGTAAAACTTATTTAGATTCTTTGGAAGAGGAGAATGGCAGAATTAGCCACTCCACAAGACTGGACTGTCTCTGCAGACACTTTAATGACTCTCTTTGATAAATGCAAATTTGCACAGGATTTCAAAATATTTGAGTGATCTAAATCACTTGTGTAACAAGCATCTGCTTGTATGTACTAAGGGTGCTGTCTCATGGAGTCCACTGAGCAACAGCACTTGGATGTTTCAGAGAGGCCAGAAAAGAAGCAATATTTTAAAATGTTATAAGCAGTGATAGTTAAGAAGAGGAATTTATTCATCGTAGAAAACATACATTTAAGATGCATATAGACATCCTTTCAATTTCTTCCCATAGAACAGATTCTATATGCTTGTTAGAAGTTTTTGGTTCATCTCATAAGCAAGGAGTTAATTGAAATCACTATAACACAGGCTCATGGTATGGTCATATAGCAGACACTCAAATGCATGGGTCTAATACATAGTAGTCACAAAAACAATTTATGTTGAGTTAAATAAATAGCTGTGTGCATTTATATAATATGATATAATGAGTGCTTATTGGCAATTTCTATTTATCAGACAAAATGCTGGTATTTTGTAAATGTCGTATATGAGATAGGTATTACTATTTCAGTTCTACAAATAAGAAATCCTCACGTCATCTTTTTCATATTTATTAAAAGTTTTCCTCACATACATTTTACTTTATTTAAATCTGGCCCAATTTTTATTTGGTGTTGAAGATGTTTGTTACTCTCCCTCACTTTTTAAAAATACATTTGTGTATATATTTATATTTCATATGGGCTTGAAAGAAACTTTAGTCTTTATGGGCATGTTATCTTAATGATAATATATGCCCTCTAAAAACTGCTCAGACACATTTTAAAACAAATTGGCATAAAGAAATGTGTCAGATAATTTCGTCTGCTACCTAGTGGAGATTACATAGCTCAAAGACACAAGAGTGGCAGGCAACTAATTAAAGGAGAAAACAGCTAAGAGAAGACTTTCAAGCCCTTAATACACCAAAGAGAAAGCATGACACCATAAAATAGACAGAGCATAAACAGCTATTTGCAGTAGATTTCATACAAAGTAAAACTGAAACACAAGGAGACCCATCAGGGAGCCACATTGTAGAGGAAAATGCTGTTAGTGGAGACAGTTGAGCCCTGGAATGGAGTGCTGTGTCACAGAGAAGCTCCATGGGAGCTCATGGAGAAGCAGCTGCCCCCTGAAGACAGAAATGCAAAACAACAGGCTGGACATTTGCTGACAACAGCAATCTGACAGATTCTTGTAAGAATAGTACTGTTGGTACCCTGGCTGACTCCAAAGTCATCTATGGTCCCTCGGCTGTGCCCTCTAAGTGGCCTTCCTGTACTTGTTTAATTAAACAATGAAAATTGAGAGCACTATAAAGAAATCAAATGTGTCTCAAAGCTTCATAGAAGAGAAGTTGTGATGTGCTTTCTTAATTATTTTTTACTGAAATCAGAATAAAAGAAAACTTTACTTGCCTCCTTCCTATAACAACAAAACTCAAACAGGAGTTACAAAAAAATAATCCTGTGGTTTACAACTACCAAGTAAAGTATAACTAAGGGCTGCTGGTAGACAAGTAGTATTGTTTATTTTTCTGAGTGTAGTTTACTATGAAAAATGCTGAAATTAGGGGGGAAGTGTACAGATGACCAAGTAGATATTGATCTACGATATCCTCATTAATTGTCCACATACTCTAATTATTGACATGAGGTATTCATTTTATGTCCACTGTTATTTTAAGAACACCAAGCACCCAGAGATTTAAAAGAGAAAACATTGAAAAACCTGGGGACAAAGAGTTTAATTATTGCTAAATATTTTTCTTGTAGTAATCTGGACTAAAAAACTAAAACAAAAAGCTCACCTATCCCAAAGCACAGTATATATTTTCAAGGCACTTAAATATCTTAGAATTTGCTAGGAAGGTTAATACCAAGATATATATTTCTAGCTATCTGTTATCTGTGGTCACTTTTGCTGCTTATATAAATAAACAAATCTATGATAGGCTCAATAATGATGCCCAAAGATATCAACTCCTAATCCCTGGATCCTGTGAATCTCACATTGTATAGCAAAGAAAGACTTCACCAATGTGATTAAGAACATTGAGAATAAGGAGATTACCCTAGAGTATTTTCCTGTTGGGCCTGAGAAGCATCCACAATTGTCCTTGTAAGAAGGAGGCAGAGGGAGGTTCTATTATGGCAGAGAGCCCATCACAATAAGGACCCAACTTCATCAGAGAGAAAGATTTGAAATGCTAGTAGTGGGCTTTGCAGATGGAGGAAGAATACATGAATCAAAGAATACTGATATGGAAAATGAAAAAAGCAAAGAAATAAATTCTGATACTGAAGTAGCGGCCCCAGTGAAACTACTTTCAGACCTCTCGAAGTGAAAGAGAATAAATTTGCATTGCTTTAAACCAGGAAGTCTGTGCCAATTTGTTGTAGCAGCCTTAGGAAACAAATGCAACCCACATGAATAGTTCCAAAATATTTAAAAATTGTCTAAGAAGAAAATGGCCTCAATTAAAAAAATCAACAACAATAACTCTCAAGCATTAGTGTGGATTTTAGTCGGCATTCTCACTGATGTAATCCAAAACACCTGACTGCCACAACTTAGAGGAAGGAAAATTTATTTGCTTACAGTTATAGAGATATCAGGGGTCCAGTCCATGCTAGGCAGGATGAAGTCTGCAGAGCTCAGGGTTTGGGGGTAGGAGGGAGAAAGAGTGCAAGGGTTCTGCTTTCACATCATGGAAGCAGGAAGCAGAAAGAGCAAGGGGAGGAGGGAGCAATCTGCAATCCCTAAGGCTACACCCCAAGAGACCCCTCCTCAACAACCAAGCCCTAACTCCAACATGACCACCTTATCTCCATGAGGTGCAGGACATTCTAAATCCAAACCCTAACAGTGTGTATAAGAATCATCTTGGGAGTGTGTGTAAAATCAGATCCTGACCTTCTCTGCAATTAATCTGATATAATTAAACTGAATCAAGAACCCAGGAACTTGCATTTCAACAACCCATTGCAGGTAATACTAAGAACAAACATTTAAATACACCATAAAGGGGTCTTAATGTGGCTCCTAGATTGGATTATTTATTTTAATGTTCAAACCATGCATTTCTCCATTTAAAGGTCTGATTGGAGAAAGAATCTTTTTTTTCTCTATCTCTACTTTCTTCTCTTTTTCTACTGTGTTTCTACTCTCAGAGATTTGGTAGGGTATAATGATAATGTTTACAAAATTTTAGCAATACTTCTCAGTATTGCTGGGAGACTAAGGTTAAAAGACATGCAAAATCTTTGTGTTTTGTCATACATGTGGACATTATTATAAGTATATAAATACTTTAACCTTATTTTTGAAATGAGGGATTTTGAGAAAAGTGCACATTTGTCTTCATAGTACTGTATAAAGATCACAGCTGTTGAACTTAGATCTATTTCTGAATCCCTAATTTACCAAAAGGCAGGAAAACATCAATGTCGCATCTCAAGCAGATAGGCAGGAACCAGACTGAGCTTCCCTTCTTTCTCTGATCTATTCGGGCTGGTGATAGAATAATGCCTACCTACATCAGGAAGGACAATCCACTGGGTTCACTGATTTAAATTTTTATATTACTCAGAAGCACCCTCACAGACCACTGTGAAATAATGTTTAATCTGGGCACTTCGTGATGCAATCAAATTGAGACAAAATTAAACATCAAAATAAGGGTACAACTTCATTCTTTTTTTCATGAGAACATCCACATTTCCTAGAACCATGTGTTGGAGAGACAATCCTTTCTCATTGAATGGTCTTGGCACCCTGTTGAAGACCATTTGACCATCTACCATTTACACAAAGATTTATTTCTATGTTCCCTATTCTATTCCATTGGTTTGTCTGTCTTTATGCCAGTACCACACTGTCATGATCATTGAAGCTTTGCAAAATGTTTTGAAATCTGTATGTTTTAGTCCTCCATATTTGATCTTCTCTTTCAAAAATTGTTTGGCTATTTGGGATCCCTTGAGATTCCAAAATAATTTTAGAATATATTTTTCTATTTGGAGAGAAATGGCTAGCATTTTATTTTGTTCTTTTATTGGCTATGTCTTCCTGTTTCCTTATGAGCTTGTAATTATTTTGCTGGGATTTGGGTCTTTGAAAATAACCATGTCTCCTAGTTATTATGAACTGGCTTCACTCAGGGGAGTACATTCTCCAGTTGTCTTGGCAGAGGTCGTAGGACCTCTCAGACTTTTTCTAATCTCTTGCTGCTCCTGGTCATCTCTGCAACAAAGGGCCATTTAGGTGTTCAGCAGATATTTATACCCGTTATCCCCTCTCTGTCTCTATCTTCAGAGAAGAGGGCATGTAAACTGACAAACAGTTTTATTCACAGCCACTTCTTCTGTTAGATCTAGAAAATGCTTAGAAACTAGACAGTCAGTAAGTCTTCAGATAGAGCTGTAGGAATTTCTCTTATATTTCACTTGAAATAAAGATGTTTCTGAAAAAAAAAAAAACCAGAAACCAGAAAGGAAAGCTCCATGCAGGGATTGTCTGAGTACTAGAAATATTTTATTTACAATTATTCTTACACCTTTCTTGCTTTCTTCTACATATTCTATCAGGAAGATGGGGTAAGCAACATAAAAGCTTCTATGAACCATTCTTAATAGTTCATAGAGGAAAAAAGAACTATTTGGACATTGAATTTCTCTATTCATAGTAAAAGTTCACTTAATTAAATAAAATTACAATGACATTTTATTGAATGAACTAATTCTATGTTGAAATTAGTTCAAAACAAAACAATTTAATGAACAAAATCATTAATAAAGGCAGAAAAAATACTAGATTAAATTTTGTCACTGTAAAAAAAATAAAACCAAGGAATTATGGATAATTTTAACTTTTGTGACAGAAAATAGCTCATACAACGGTTTAGTCTAATTATGACCTAATCAGTGTGGCATATTGTATAAAGAAAATATTTCTTTTCTAATTTAATTACTAGTTATGTGCAAGGGTAATGATAATTGTTTTCTTGAAGGAAGCTATTTTGTGAATATTGTATAGTTGTATTCAGGTTTATACCCTAATTTAATACAAATTATATTATCCCAATTTCCTATAATAATGTTGAACATTCTTTATTTTCTTAAGTTATTATTAATTTTTTGGTAGTACTGAGAATTGAACCCAGGGACACTCTACCTCTAAGCTACACCCCAAATCATATTTTATTTTTTATTTTGAAACTTGGTCTTCTGAAATTACCAAGTGCTGGCCTGAAACCTACAATTCTACTGTCTCAGCCTCCCAAGAAGCAGGATTACTGATGTGAATCACCAGGCCCAGCTGATGAATACTCTTTAAATGAATTTTGTTCTGAATAAAATAAATCCAGTTCAAAAGTTCTCATGTGCATATATGCTTTCACACATCTAGTACACAGAAAAAATACTGGCAGGTGATAATCCTAACCCATGTAAGTGCTTGTGATCCCTGCATATCCCTCCATATCAGAGGCCTTTCTCCATCACTTCCTTCCTAGCTCCCAGGTTTAGTACATTGCAGTAATCCTTGACATTTCTCTTCTTTTCTCTTTATGGTTAATAGTTGCTCATTCAATAATTCACCAATTTTTAGTTTAAAATTCTCTAGTACTTGGACCTTACTTCTCTTTCAACTGTCACTATTCAAACCCAGGCTCACATACTGAATTATGGCAATAGCTTCTTGATTAGTTTTCCTCTCCAGCTTTCCTCTCTCATTATTCCTGTATCAAATGGCATGGTAACATTTCTAAATTTCTATTTTCATCATAATATTTCTCTTTGCAAAAACTTCCTATGGTTGTCCTTGTGGGATAAAATCCAAATTCCTCAGCCTGGCATGAAATCTCCTCTACCAGCTGACCTTGTTTACTCATTCAACAAATATTTATTGAGAGTTCACTGTGTCTTTTGCATTCTCAGTCTCCTATAATGCTAAATACCTTAAAACGTTTTACTTTTCTGTAAGAGATTTGTGGAAATACTGAAAGATAAGTTAAGTAACAGAACCACATAGCAAGTCAAGAGTTCTTAAAATATAATATATGTGTGTGCATTCTTGTACATAAATACATTTGACAAATATTATATATTGAATCACAGCAATAATATTTTTATTTACATTATCATTAATTTTTGGTGATACTGGGGATTGAACCCAGGGGCATTCTACCTCTGAGATACAGCCCCAGTTTATATGTGCATCATAGCTAATATGCACATACAAGTATGCTTCATTTTAATCCACCTGAACCATAATTAGAAAAAGAGACAAGGTGGTGTTGAAAAGAAAGGGAACAATGTCAGAATAAAATATTTTTGTGCAATAATCCTGAGAGAACTGAATTCACATATTTCAGATTTATGGGTTGCTATTTTGTCTGTTAAAACAAATGTTATGAATGTATTTTACTGATAGTAACTCTCAGTACTCACAACAATCTTAAGAGTCAGTCACTAATATTAGACCAATTGTAAGATGAGAAACCAAAGGCAGATGGTAAAGGGTTTGATTGTGATTAGCATTGCTGGAAACTCAAAGCTTTAGCATTGTCAGATACCCCATAGAACTGAGATGACTGAGACATGAGTGAGGAAGCTGATGATCAATGATCTTTCTGGAAAGTTTTTCCAGAGCATGGCTGGCTGTTACTCACCCTTCATGTCTGAGAGATTCCCCTGGGTGCACCATCGCAGGCTTCTGCCTTGCTCACTACTACTATAACCCTCTGGACTTCCTCAGTCATTATTTTCAGGGTAGCTTTATTTGCTTATCACTTTTCTATTTTTAACTAAGATTTAAAATTCTTAAAAGAAGAGATCTTAGCTTTGCATTAATCTTTTTCTCTAACCAGTGTCTGACACATATGCTCAACAAATGTATTCTCATTGAATAGATAAATGAATGAAAAACATTAATGTTGTATTTTGGAGATGTTACAATAAGCTGCTTTAAGTTTTGTAGCCCTGTGCATTGGTAGGAAGTAGAGTGTAGTTTTTACATGCATGGATTTTTTTTACTTTATTTTCAGATACCAGGCTAAGTATAGAGGTTACACATAAGTGCGATCACGCAAAAGTATTTAAGTTAGATTCTTTGGAGTCCTGGAGTCAAGAGGTAATATGCACTACTTTGTAAGAGTGGCATTATCACCCTTATTTTACCAATGAGGAAACAGAAGCTCAGAGAGTGTCAGTCTTAGATGAGATGCCATAACTGTTTGTGGATTTGAAACCAGGTAGTCTATTTTCTATATTAGAACATTTCCATTACACGTTGTTGCCTTTCCATGAAATTAATGCTAGTGCTTGGGTATATATTCATGTATTATTTCCTTGGGATTCTTCTTTTCTTCTTTGGCACTGAATATATTCTCATAAATTTACATTTTTTCTCATATTATCTCTATCATCCCCTTCAAATGTGTCTCCTATTTACCATTTCCCAGATAAAATTCCAAAACAGGCCTTCACAGACTCCCACCTCTAGCGTATGTATTTCCCAATGATCTTTATCGCTTTGTCCATTTTCACCAATACTGAATATTTAGGCCAATTTAAATTTTCTAAAATGCAGTTATGATTATTCATACAGAATCCTTAGGGTTCCCAAATCTGCATAAAACCCACAATTCTTACTGATCCCGGTATTTACAGGCTTCTACCCTCTAGTTTCTGTCCACCTTTTCTCTCACAGTTCCTGTACAAATGATTCTTCTTTGTCACAATGGATGATTCACTGAGCCTCCCTTAATGCCATTTTGCATAATGAAAACATTGTGTCTTTCTGAAGCATCTTACATCAAAGTTTTTAAAATTAAAGCTCAAATTAATCTTTTTCTTAGATTCCTTTATTATTCTTCTCTTTTCCACATTACTACAAACCATGACTTCTCAAGCCCTTTGAGAATTTGCAGTCCCTTTGAATACTTTTTACATTTTGTGTTGCATTCTTGCTATTGGTATATCGTTTTCTTTTCCTTTGCTAAAGGACAGTTTATATATTCACTTCTATATCCCTTAGAAGACCTAATAAATATATATTTTAGAGCATTTTTGAGTAACTAAATTAGTTTGTATTCCAAGTTCTAGATGTTCTAGATTAAGCAGAGATTTTAAATGAAAGCACCATTTTTACTTAAGCATAATCTAAAAATATAAAAAAATGGTTTAGAATACAATATATAAGTATAATAACTTTTAAGTGGAGAATACCCAGGAATATAATCTTTAAAGGGCAAGAGGAATCCAAAAAAATCAGATAATAATGTTTTTGAATGACCCCCAAGTATAAATTGATATTTACTAAAAGCAAATCCTTCCTTTAACTGATCCTTTTTTTACATTTTTGTTTTTTAATTTTTATTGGTGCATTGTAATCATACATTGTGATTAAGTTCACAGTGATAGAAGCATACATCAGTCGTTGAGCCCTCCCCCAGTTCCCACCCAATTTCCTTTCCCTCCCCACTTTTCCCTGCAGGACACTGTGATGGGCATTGATAAATTTGTGTATGTACATCCCGTCCATTGAAGTGTTTCCCTCTTCAAGTCTTCCTCCTGCCTCCTGTCTTCCTCAGTTGGGTCCCCTCCTTCACTCCACTAAGGTTTTTCCTTCTTTGTCTGGAGTCCCTCCTGTGTCCCAATTTCTCCCTAGATTCCACATATGAGGGAAAAAATCCAACCTTTCACTTTTTGTGACTGACTAATATCACTTATCATAATATTCTCCAGTTCATCCATTTCCCTGCAAATGACATGATTTTGGTCTTTTTTATGGCTAAGTAGAATTCCATTGTGTATATATCCCATAATTTTGTAATCCTTCATCTGTTGATGGATACCTCCTAGGCTGGTTTCATAGTTTGTCAATTATGAATTGTGCCACTGTAAACATAGATATGCACGCATTGCTATAGAAGTCTGGTTTCAATTCTTTTGGGTAGATACCCAGGAGCAGTATAGCTGGATCATATGGTAGATTCATTCTCATTCTTCTAAGGACCCTCCACACTGTTTTCCATACTGGATGCACTAATTTACAATCCTACCAACAATGTATTAGAGTTCCTACTTCTCCACATCCTCACCAGCATTTATTATTGTTTGTGTTTTTAATGATTGCCATTCTAATTGGGTTTAGGTAAAATCTCAGGGTAGTTTTGATATGCATCTCTCTGATTGCTAATGATGTTGAACATTTTTTTCATATATTTATTGGCCATTTGTATTTCTTCTTTTCTTAAGTGTCTATTTAGTTCGCTTGCCCTTTTTTTGATTGGACTATTTGTTTTGGGGGTTTTTTCTGGTGTTAAGTTTCTTGAGTTCTTGTATATTCTAGATATTAGTCCTCTATCAGAGGAGTAGTTGGCAAAGATCTTCTCCCATTCTGTTAGCTCTCTCTTGAGGTTCTTGATAGTTTCCTTTGCTACACAGAAGCTCTTCAGTTTAATGCAATCCCACATATTAATTCTTGTTTTAATTTTTTGTGCCTTTGGGGTCCTATGGAGGAAGTTTTTACCCATGTCTATATGTTGGATCATTGGTTCTATGCCTTCTTCAAGTAACTGCAATGTCTCTGGTCTAATTTCCAGGTCTTTGATCCATCTTGAGTTGACTCTCAAGTCAACATGTATCCAAAACCACATCATTCTAAACCACATCATCTCAAGTCAACACATATTTAAAACCACATCAAGAAAATGATACACCATGACCAAGTCGGGTTCATCCCAGGGGCACAAGACTGGGTTTATCCCAGGGATGCAAGGCAGATTCAGCATAAGAAACAAAAATTCATGTAATTCACCACATAAACAGAACTAAAGACAAAAATCTCACGATCATCTCAATAGATACTGAAAAGGCATTTGACAAAATTCAACACCCATTCATGTTAAAAACACTTCAGAGAATCGGAATAGAAGGAATTTGCTTCAACATCATAAAGGCAATATACAATAAACCCACAGCCAACATCATATTGAATGGGGAAAAACTGCAAGAATTCCCTTTAAAATCAGGAACAAGACAAGGATACCCACTATAACCACTCCTTTCAATAAAGTACTAGAGACTCTAGCCAGAGAAATAAGGAAAGAGAAGAAAATCAAAGGAATACAAATAGGAAAAAAAGAACTAAAATTATCCCTATTTGCAGATGACATGATCCTATACTTAGAATACCCAGTAAACTCAACCAAAAGACTTTTAGAACTAATTAACAAATTCAGCAACATGTCTGGATACAAAATCAATATAAAAATATCAGAAGCTTTTCTATATTCCAGTCATAAATCCACTGAAAAATAAATTCAGAAAACAATTCTATTCAGAATAACCTCAAAAAATACTTAGTAATAAATCGAACTAAGGAGGTAACCTATCCTTTCTTAAAGTAATTCTTGAAGAAATAGTATGACACATTTTTCTAACTAAAGCAGCTGCTATTATTAGGTTGCTTTACTATTTTATAATGTGCCAGTTATAACATCATTTGCAAGGCAAAGGCATTTATTTCAGTGTTATCCTTCAAGTGAATAAATTAGATGTTACATAATGAGGTGCTTGATAATTTTTTAACATACCTAGCTTGTAAAAAGGCTCTTAATTTATTTAAGTAACAGAAACTTTTAAATATCTATTTAATTTAAAAATATTTTATACTTGAATACTCTCTTCCATGAGTATTTAACTCATAATGGTGATAACTCCAGATATCAGTCCAAAATTAGTGCATTTATAATAATTCAAAAGATTAAATACATAAGTACATACACAAATACATAAAATTATCCACACAGTGAAAATAAATCCGTGGTATGTGTTCTTGAATCATATATTTCATTGACGGAAAGTGTGGATGAAAACAGGACAGTTATCAAACAAGTACATGGAATCACAGATGCATTTGACACTTTAACTTCTGCTACAATATTTTCATACTCACACGTGTTCTTTTTTCTGTTCTCTGAAATACAGAAAAATGAAGATGTGTTCAACTTCTCCATAATTGTCCTACATTTGCTCAGATTTCTGGCCTCCTTGTGGAGAGTGTACATTTTCATTCCCGTGTTGACTAGAGCTCTCACAAATTGCAAATGTAAATGAGAACATCTCATGACCAAATTCAACTCAGCTTGTCTGTTTCATCCTGCGAATGAAAAAGCAATTAGCCATTCAAACCTGTGCTTTTGGCAGTGTCAATACAATTAATGAAGGTGCAACAATTTTAAACACCATTTGCTAGCAAAGTTTTATGTTTCTCAAGCTTAAATATATTTGAATATTATGCCTATAAGTTTATATTTTATGCCTAATAAAGTTTAACCTTTGAATCAATCTTAGGTATATGCAATAATAGGATAAGTCCCTTATTTTTAGGGTACTGAAGTATAAATATACCAGATAGATTTTTTTCTTGTGAGTGAGGGAGAAGAGCTGGCTGCAGTTGCTCTAATTTTGTCTGTTCTTTGGCAAATAAACAAAACCTAAATGTATACAGATATCTCTCTTTGCTGAGCAATTTCACTGCAGCCTATAATTGCACCACTATTAGTGATAAATTCTGATTTACAACTTAATTGGCCAGAAGTGAATGTAGCCTCAAGGTCATTGCAATAAAGATAGCAGGAACTTTAAGGAGGTACATAAGTTAAGCAAGAGATTGGTGCAGTAAGGGGAGAAGATCTTTTAAAATATTAGAATGCAACATGGGACCATATTGTGCAGTGCTGACTCCATACATACAACACAAAAGGTCAATCTGAAGTGCTCACAGAGGTTTCACAATAAAATATTTTATATTTAACAACATGACTCTAGTGCTTTTTCCCTACAAGGGAAACCAATAATTACACGATGTCAAAAGGGATTAAAAATGGACCAATTAAAGCCTCCAGGAAAGTTAAGCTTTAAAAGAAATGCAGCAGAAAATTGGAGAAAATAGAAACAAGAATTTAAGGAACTTAGCAATGCATATGGAGCAGATACATGAATATATATAATACATGAATATTTCCCCATAAAACATCAGTGAAACTCAGGATGTGGAGAGCGATTCTGAACAAGATAGAAGAAACAATAATAAAGACATTTATAGAGAATTTTGAAGCTCACTATATTCTAAAATACTTTGAAATATGTGAAAGACATCTTTGCTTTTCCAGGAAAACAGAAAAAGGGAGGGAAATATTATTGATTTATGGACAATCAATTTTCAACTGATAGCCAAGTCATGCAAATTTGAGGCATGCTTTATAAAAGAGAGAATAACATGTAGTATTATATTACACTAAAAGACTAGAATGAGCCTAGTCCCCAGAAACATGCATAAAGTGAGAAAGTGAGGGGGTGTAAGCATTTTCAATTGCCTACAGTAGAAGAAATACCCAGAAAGCTAACACAACTTCAGCTATTAACAGCCTTGCCAGCTACCTGGGACTCTAACATATTTGCCTTGTTAGAAGAGGTCTTAAAACTTCTTGAGTGATATTTAAAATTAATTTTTGTTACTACATTAAATATGCATTATAGAGTAATAATATGACCTTAATTTAATAAAGCACAGCCTCAGAAATAGTCTCTTTCATTTATTTCACATAGTTGAATTCCATCAGCAATTACATGAAAAGGAAGGAGATATCCTAAAGGGAGAGACAACTCAGGGACAGTGAGAGAAGGCTAAGACCACAATTCCATGTGGATGTTCTGTTTGGGAAGTGTTGACGTTAAGTCCTGATAAGAAGCCGCTGGGGAATGACGCATTCACTCCACTCACATGCATAGATTCTAGAAGAGTGTGTCACAGGAAAGGAACAAGAACAATATTTCACATAAACGATCTAGAAAGCTGTTCTTGGATACTTTCATGACTTGAATTGGCCTGCTTCCTGGATAGACTTTTTCTCCCTTGAGATAAACTGCTGTCACAAAGATTCCAGTAAGTCTACGATATTAGGAATTTATAAGAGATTATTCGTAGATTTGTGTTTTTTCCTTCTGGTGCTCTTTTTCACCATAAGCACTAGCTGTTAGGGGCTCAAGAGAGTCACAAAGTCCCATTGTAAGTAAATCTATATGCAGGCTAAGACCTGTTGAAGACAAATGCATGTAAGAAATATAGGTGACAAAGGACAGTTACCTCTGCTCAGACATTGCTAGAAGCAGAAACCTAAACACTAGTATTATTTTGGGCAAGCCAGGAAGACTCCATAGGTCCCTATTACCATCTAACATCTGAATTTTAAGAAGAATGCAACTTAAAAGAAAATTGTTAAGAAATAAAGGTAAAACATAAATTGAAAGAAGGAAGAATAAACAATTGGTCTAACAGGAAATCCTGGAGAAACAAAGTAAAGGCAGTAGCAAAATATATTTGATCATGGATAAGTGGCCAGATGAGAGATTTTGAGGAGAAAGTAGCTAAAGCGAAATAGATGAGCACCTCAGTTCATAAGCCTACTTATCTCAGGCATATAGAACTTTTGTAATGCTAGACTGACTCATGGAAGTGGCATGGGTGGTGATAAAGGCATAAATACTTTCAAAGTGTATGATGTTTCCTGACACCTATGTAGAGTTCCATACCACTTTCACACTTCTCAAAAATTGAATGGAATTCTACTCAGCAATAAAGAAGAACAAAATAACAGCATTTGAAAGAAAATGGAAAGATCTGGAGAGCATTATGTTAAGCGAGATTAGCCAATCACACAAAATGAAGGGTCATATGTTTTCATTAATATGTGCAATTTAGGGAGTAGTGGGGACACAAAAGGGACTCCAATGACAATGGAGAACCCTCAGTGGTGCAAGGGAAGGGATACAAGGGAAGGGGAAGGGGAAGAAAGTAGTGAATCCATGGAATTACTGTCGTAAACAATGTGCATATATGAGATTATACCAACATCATTCTCAGTGCTACATGTGGGGGGGAGGCGGGGGGGGGGGGAAGGGGGGGGGGGGAC
>PVJS01001024.1:58853-107342 GCA_004027185.1 Glis glis | reverse complement strand
TTCATCAAATCTAGGCTCTATGTCCAAATATAGATCTCACTCGCTCTCTCTCACTCTCTCTCTGCCAAACCTTGATTTCTCAGACCATAAATGTTTAATATATGCTCTTATTTCTAGAAGTAAGGTCGTTACTAGGAAAATTCTTAAAATAATGCATGATATAATGCTAATTTTCCAACACAGTTTTCTTTTGAATTGAATATGCTTACCTTCAGAAATTTTCCATTTTTTCATTACAAAAACCTCTCAAGAGAGGCAAAATAACAGAGATCTTACTGGCAAGTCTGAATTAATCATGAAGCTGGAAGATGAATATGATAAAAGCATAAAGAAAACTGTAAAATTTAATTTTCCTCAAATTCCAAGCATTACAAAGCAATTGTGTTGAATAATATTTTCTGTATAGTTCCATTAAAATGTCAGAAAAAGTATAACCACAATAATGAGAAATATGGAAAATCCTGTTTTCAGCAGTTATAAAATCTTTTTTTTTTCCCTAAAAGCCTTAGAATAGTTTTTACCTTAGGAAGTTTTGCAAATTTTGAGTTTTAAATAAGAGAATTGGTATTTCTTATTAGCTCAGTGCTGGTATTTGCCCCATTGTTTATTTCTTAAATTATTATAAGCAGTTTTTCATCCTTTCTAACTACATCTGGCAAAATGTAACCCCCTCCTCCCAAAAACCTATTCAGAAAGTTTTCTTAAACTTTATAAGTGAACAATTTCTTATATAAATGTGATGAAACCTATTATGAGTGTTGTGTCAGCAATTTTAGTTTGCTGCACATGACTTGTTTCCTTTTCCACATAACTATTTAATGAATTTAAACTTCAGGTTGTATAATTCCATAGCTGAACAGAGCCTTGGGCCTTTTATAAGGTTAATTTAAAACCTAAGATTACCAACCACTTTTGGAAGAAATTTTAAAGAAGAAAATAACTTAAATAATGCCAAATAGTATCTGCCTTCTGTCACATCCTTGAGACTCACACCAGATTATATATGTCCAAATTTGCTTATGGATTCCAATGTATACTTCAGATTTTATTAAGCTACAATAAATTAGTAAGCACAATCAAGCTTGTGCACTGCTGACCAGGTAGAGTCAAAATATTAGTCAACATACGTGAAAGAGGATAAATGAAACCATTCAGAAGGCTCAGCATAGTATTTTGGGTTTGCTGTCTCCATTTTTATCATTGTGAAATGTTTAGTAGAGTTCCATTGTAAAGAAACTGAAAAACTGGAAATCGTAGATGAGAATATGCAGAAAAGCATTATTGTCCTGCAGTGGGCACAGATTTTTCATGTAGGAAAAGAAAGGTCTTAAATTTCATGAGTGAAATGAAATAGCAGGATGAAGAAATACAATCCAGGCTTCAGAAGGTCTTATTCTGCTATTAACCATATTTATGCTCTTGAAAAAGGCGGTTACCTTCTCTTCTGAAACTATGTTGACTTGGTAAAATGAAACAAAAAAACTATCTGCTTCCTTACAAGATGGTTGTGATAGTTAAAAATAATGCATAAAACAGGTACAAACATAAGCACTATTGTGAATATTTTATTGTGTGCAAAGTCCTATCAATACAACCTATTTCAACTGTGCACTATATGGTATTTGGTTTATTTTTCTACATTTAATTCTGGAATATTTGTAATGTAATTGGAAAATCTTTTCTAAGACTGTGTATAGGAAATTCCAATCTACCATCACCCTTCCATTGAATTCTAGCTCTAAGTGGTCTTTCTCATCCACTCTGGTCCTTCTCCAATGTATTCCCCACATTACAGTCACAGTATTCCATGCAAATCTTGTAATGTCTCTCACACTACTAAAAATTTGTGTGAACTCTAGAGCTCTGTGCAATCTGGTCTCTGTCACCTTCTGGAGCTTCATTATGTATTTAATAAATACATAATGATTTAATAAATCTAAGGACAATGACATTTTGTTATTATTTTTCAGGCTTGTCATGTGGTCTACCACCACTGAACAGGTACTCTCAGCAGCCAGGAAGACCCACCCCACACCCCAGCACACTCCCATCTGAATCATCAGACAGTTATTAATTTATTTCCTTTGTTCAAATTTTACTTCCTTTGAAAACTCTCAGCTGGGCGTGGTGATGCACACTTGTAATCCTAGTACTTGGAAGGCTGAGACTGGAGGATCTGGGTTCGCGGCCAGCCTCAGGTACTTAGTGAGGCTCTTTGCAACTTAGTGAGACCCTGTTTCAAAATAAAGAATAAAAAAAAATATGGCTGAGGATGTAGCTTGGAGGTAGAATGCCCCTGGGTTTAATCCCCAGTTCCGCAAAAAAAGAAAAAAAAAGAAGGAACATTCTCTAATTCTATGTCTAGCTTAAAATCCCTCTTACAATGCACTCATAGAAACCAGTGATTTTTTTTAATAGAACATTAATTTGACTCAGTCATTCTACATATATGAGTATTCAATTAATATCTGTTTTCTTTACCAGATTATAAATTCCTTGAGAACAAGATTCTAACTTGTGTTTACTATTAATCTCCTTTATATCTAAGATATTGTAGATGTATTGCTGTATAAAAATCTTCTAAATACTTGTGATATTTTATTGACTAATAGTGATTTGACTATTTCCTTAATTCTAGGTGGTAGAATTTTTAAAGACTTTTTTCTTTTAAAATTTATTTTAACTGGTACATAAAATATGAAATTGTGCATATTATTGGTGTACAATGGAATGTTTGATACATGTATACATTATGTAAGCTTAAATCTGACTTAATGTATTTATCTCCTCAAATATTTATCATATTTTATATTCAAAATCCTTTCTTCTAGTTTTTGAAATTTACAGTCCATTTTTGGTACCTTTAGTGATTGTACTATGCAAAAATACACAAGAACTTCTTCCTCTAATTATAACTTTGTATCCATTGATCAACATTTACCAATATCTCTACTGTCCCCAGACTCTGGTAACCAACATTCTACAGTCAATTCCTATGATATTGACTATTGACTTTTTTAGATTCCTCATATGAGTAATATGTGGTACTTATCTTTTTGTGCCTCAGTTGATATAATAATCTCCAGTTCCATTAATATGACAAATAACAGCATTTCATGCTTATTATGGCAAACTAATATCATAATACTAGCCCATAATACTAAACGACTGAAGGTAGATTTGTGCCACCTTTTCTGTATTTATTCATCAGTTGATGGACACACATTCAGGTACTTTATACTTCTGGGCTATTGTGAATTGTGCTGAAATGACAATAGGAAAACAGATGTCTCTTCAACAAAATGATTTTATTTCCTTTACAATATACCCAGTTTGGGATTCCTGGATCATGTGGTAGTTCTATTTTAATTTTTTGAAGAATATATATACTGTTTTCCATAATGATGATACAAACTTAGACACTCTCCACAGTTACTGTAAAGGGTTCCTTTTTTTCCACATCTTTGCCAGCATTTACTATTCTTGCCAGCATTTACTATCTTTTATCTTTTTTATAATAATCATTCTTACTGGGATAAGTATATTTCATTGTGGTTTTTTCTTTGCATTTCCCCAATGTTTCTAATGTTAAGTATATTTTCATGTACTTGTTGGCATTTGTATGTGTGATTTTGAGAAAGATCTAATTAGATCTAGTGTGCATATTTCAAATTGGGTGGTTTTTTTGGTATGAGTTTCTAAAGTGCTTTATATAATGTAGATATCAACCCCTTGTTGATTGTATACTTTGCAAACATTTTCTCCCATTCTATAGATTGTCTCCACTCTGATAATTGTTTCTTTGACTGGCAGACACCTTTTATTTTTACTTTTTATTGGAGCATTATAAATATACATAAAAGTGGGATTCATTTTGATATGTTTGTACATGCACATAACATGATTTGGTCAGTTTCATTTCTGACTACCTTCTCTTCCCACCCCTTGTCCCTCCCCTGTCCCCCTCATTCTGTTTTACTAGTCTTCCTTCTATTTGTGTGAGCTATCTTTTTATTCCTTTATTCTCTCTAGCTTTTGCATATGAGAGAAAATATTCTACCCTCAACTTTGAATCTGGCTTATGTTACTTAACATAATGTACTCGAGGTTCATCCATTTACCAGTGAATGACATAATTTCATTCTTTATAGCTGAGTAACATTCATTGTGCATATATACCACATTTTCTTTATACATTGATCTTTTGATGGACACCTAGGCTGGTTCCATAACTTGGCTATTGTAAATTGCACTGCTATAAACATGGGTATGGATAGATCACTATAGTGTGCTGATTTTATTTCTTTTAGATAAATACTGAGGGTAGTATAGCTGGGTTAAATGATGCTTCCATTCTTAGTCTTTTGAGGAGTCTCCAAACTGATCTCTATACTGGTTCTACTAATTTGCAGTTCCACAAACAATGCATAAGTGTTCATTTTTCTCCATTGCCTTACCCAGCATTTATTGTTTGTGTTCTTGATGATTGTCATTCTGAGGAAAAATGAAATTGCACCATAGTTTTGATTTGAATTTTTCTGATTGTCAGAGATGTTGAATATTTTAATTATGTTTGCTGGTCATTTATGTTTCTTCTTTTAAAAAATCTCTATCTAGTTCATCTTCCCATTTATTGATTGGGTTGTTTATTTATTTTGATGTTAACTTTTTAGTTTTATTTCATTCCAGTTGCTTTTTTGTCATTTTTTGTGTGCTTTTGGTGTATTTTTTTCATAAAAGTCTTGCCCATTTCAGTGTCCCAAAGCATTTTCCCTATGTTTTCTTCTAGTACTCTCATAAATTCTGGTATTATGTTTAAACATTTAATATATTTTTGTAACTGGTGATAGTGCCCAATTTTACTTTTCTGTATGTGGATATCCCCCTTTCTCAAAACTATGTGCTGAAAAGAGTATCTTTTCTCCAATGTGTGACCTCAGTACCTTTGTCAAAATTCAGTTGACTGTAGATTGTAGGTTTTTTAAGACTCTCTGTTCTGTTTCTTTCATCTGTATATCTCTTTTTCTGACAATACCATGCTGTTTTGATTATATCAGTTTTGTAGTATGTTAAAAGTCAGGGAGTATAATGCCTCCCACTTTGTTCTACTTGCTTAAGATGGAATTGACTATTCAGAATTTTTTTTGTGATTCCATATAAATTTTAGAATTGATTTTTTGGTTCTGTGAAGATTGTCATTGGGTTTTGATAAAGATTACATTGAATCTGTTAATAACTATGGGTACTATTGACATTTTTAATAACTTATTGGTACATTGCAATTATACACCATAGTGAGGTTCCATGTATTATAAACATACATGCACACAGCTCTTTGTGTATTTCCTCCACATCCCACCCCACTCCCCCTTCTTCCCTCCCAACACAAGATAGTGAGGTTGCTAATAATATGCTCACATATTGCTGTAGTATTATTTGAACTGTTTCCTTTCTTAGCTCTCCCTTCCCCCCTCTTCCTCATTCCTAATCCCCTTCAACTACTTTAGATACCTGTCTTCAAATTATTTAAAGTCCTTTATGTTTTCTATTTTCTATCTAGCTTACACAAATGAGAGAAAATATACCACCTTTGACTTTCTGAGACTGACTATTCTCACCTAACATAATATTCATATTTTGATCATCCTTTCCCTACCAATCTATGAAAAAAGGATGTCTTTCTATTTTGTGTTCTAACTTCTTTCATCAGTGTTTCATTGTAGAGATCTTTCATAGGTGGTAAACTTTTAAACTGGAATTATCCCTGTGTAAGGATAGAAAGTCAGTGATAGGAGAAACATAAGCATATAAGTGGCCCAGTACCCTGAGAACAGCGACATTCAGTAAGGGATATCTAAGCTACCACAAAATCACAAAGGAAGAGAACAACTTAAAGAAGCAAGATGTAAAGATTCAGAACTCAGTCTGCTGATGTTCAAGAAGTTTAGAGAAATGGTAGTAGAGATTAATTAATGAGATTTATATCAGATTCAGATGGATACCCATGAAGTAAGACTGGGGATCAGTGAAAATGTAACATTGGGAAAGTATAGGCAATTACCATTTTTATAACTTGACCGATATCAAAGTATAATTTGTTTTTCCTCAACTAAACTATTAAATGACAGCTAATTGAGTATAAACCTAAAAAAGTCCTTGAAGTTTAAAAATATTGATTGGTAAGGAGAAGATAAAGATAAATTCACAGAGTGGCAAAAATTGTTTAAATATTTTTTAATTATTTAAAATCCTCATGACTTCAAGAAGTCATGAAAAGTTACATCAATAATAATTTATTTTCAATGTAAAATTATTCTAGTCAATATAAAGTGTACATAAATGCTCTGTGTTTATAGTCATGGGATACATGATAGAGGGGAAGAGAGTTAGAAAAATATATTAGAAGGATATAAGAAACTGCTAAAGATGCTGATAAAGTACATAGAGAGGGTATAAGAAACTGCTAGGAAAAGTGGTGAATAAGTTGAAAACAATGCAGCAAAAGAGGAAGAATAAAAGAAATTAAGGTAATTCCCTTTTAGGGAACTTGAGAATATTCTGCATATTGGTAGGGTCTTTTTTTCTTTTTCGAACTGGAAAGGTATAATTGCATTTAAATCCAGTAAACAACAAGGCATTGAATTGTCACTTGGCCCAGAGTGTAGCCAAGGTAGCTGAGTGACTCTGTGTAACATGAACAACCTTATCAAAAAAATTCAAAAATAGGAGACAATGTTTTACAGGATAGAGATATTAGGAAAAGGAGAGGAAAAAAAATAAACATTTTACCTACTTCTTGAAACAGTCATTGTGCTAACATTTAATTCTGAGCATTTTTTCCACTGTAATTTTAAATGATTTTATGCCAGTAGTGCTTTAAGAGTGTATGTGTGAGATTCTGATGGAGTCTCCATTTCAGTAATTATGACAGACATTTGTTCTATAAAAAAATTTTAAAAAATATGATATTTGATTTTTTATACTTAGTATCCCTGGCCCTAAACAGGAATGAAGATTACATTAAAAACTGATAATTGTAAGAAAAAAGGATGACCTATATAAAAAAGTAATGAAGTCACCTGAATATTCTGATTGCTGAATTCCTAACAAATAATATATCCTTTTAGAATTCTTTATTACTACTTTAACAATGGTAAAGCTATACTACTTTGACAGTGAATATAAAAGTTATACATCTGCTTACCATGTACAAGTTTCTGTATTAAATCTCTAGCACCAAAAACAAACAAAAGAAAAACAAAAAATAACAACAACAAAATACAAAAATGTTCTTACTTTTTGTGATTTTTATTTTTTTCATCTTTTTTTCTTGTAGTACTAGAGATTGAACCTAGGGGTGCTCTACCTCTGAGCTAGAACCCAAGTTCTTTTTATTTTTTATTTATTTATTTATTTATTTATTTTTTGGCGGTACGGGGGATTGAACCCAGGGGCGTTCTACCTCCGCGCTACACCCCCGGCCCTATTTTTTATACTTTATTTTGAAACCGGGTATCACGAAGTTGCGGAGGGCCTCACTAAGTAGAGAGAGACAGGGAGAGAGAGAGAGAGAGAGAGAGAGAGAGAGAGAGAGCTGAGGCTGGCCGCGAACCTGGATCCTCCAGTCTCTGCCTCCCAAAGTACTGGGATTACAAGCGTGCGCCACCACGCCCGGCCTTTATTTTTTTATTTTGAAAAATGGTCTCACTAAATTACTATGTGCTGACCTCTAACCTGTGATACTCCTGTCTTAGACTCCGAAGTACTGGTATTTCAGGTGTTCATCACTGTGCCTGGCTTATTTTGTGAATTCTTATTGTGCTTGTTTATCCCATTCTCTGTGGTCAGTAAATAACCGCAGACCAAATGTCCACACTATAATGATCAGAACCAATGAACTTGTTATGTGGTTTGGAAAAGGAGATTTTTGCAAGTGTGATTAGGTTAAAGACCTTGAGATAGAATGTGTTGAAAAAACTATGTGGTTCCAATAATCATACAAATTATTAAGAGCAGAGAACATTTCCTGTCTTTAGGGACTTAGAGAAATGGCATACTGAGAAGAATTAACTCACTGTTATCCTCCTGCCGGCTCCTCCCAAGTACTGGGATTACAGACTTGCATCACTCCCGAAGACAGAAGAAGATGCTATCAGACAAGAAATGTAACTTCTAGAAATTGATTAAAGTAAGAAAATTATGCTTACCTAATTTATAGCACCTCCAGAAGGAATGAAGCCCCATAACACCTTGATTTCAAGCCAGTGTGTCCAAGTCAGATTTGTTTCCTATGAAACTATAAGATGATAAACTTACATTTTAGGATACCAAGTATTTTATAATTTGTTACAGACTTTAAAGAGCAATAAATAGTACATACAACAATGGCATATTCATTGATAAAGAAACTTAGAAATTGAGAGTAACATATAATAAGTCTAATAAAAGAAAAAAGGAATTTAATAGAATCGATTGAGCAAGAATTTAGAATTCCATTAATAAACTAGCACTATTTTAGATATCTTTATCATTGAGATGGAACTACATTTATTATTTTTCAATGCATTTGAAATATTTCAAGAATTTTTGAGCAATTCTTTATTTTCAGTAGAGTTGACTTCCCAGATATTCAGTGAATAAAACGTGCTTGTAGTTATAAATGTGCATTTATCATCCGTTGAGAAATCAGTATAGTTTCATCATGACTGTCCTTAACATGCTTTATGCCAGCCCAATCAAACATTAATTAAACTTTATGATTCTGTAAGGTGTTCATAAATGAAAATAAGACAACTTTCAAATATATACTTAATTTCCAGACCTGTATATGTAAAATGATTAAATATACTTCAATAAGTTGCCAGATTTGGGGCAATTATCAGCAGATATGAACTCGGACCATATTTTATTTTTCATCAAATCTACTAATAATATGTAGTGAAAATTATGGTTATTTTCAGCCATCAAGCATGCTAGTTTTCAGTTCCACTGCATTATATCAAATCTTACCACATAAAGATAACAAAGGATTTCATGTTAGATAGCAATTCATTGAGAAATGATATGAACCACCATAGTGTTTATTATAGGAGCACTCTCCTGTCATTCCTAAATTCTTGGTGCAGTGTTAAGTATATTATCTCAATCAACTATTAAAATCATAGCAGCTCATGTAAGCTGCAGGCATCATGTTCCCTGTGTAGTTTATTCTGCCATTTGCAACAGCTTCGTTAGTGTGCTCCAAAGTTCAGGTTGCTTAAGAAGAATAGCTGTGATGACATCTCGATTTCAATACAATGAGACCCCTTTAAATGTTACAAATACTTATAAATTTGCAGGGTTTTTTGCCAGCTGGTTAGTAGGAATGTAGTACAGCAATAGAAAACTATGAGAAGGATTTCTAACAATGAATAGATTTTGACAAAGATAAACTGATTGTGTGTGTGTGTGTGTGTGTGTATCTCAGAATGCTAAGGTTTTGATAACAGCTTGACATCTAAGACTGAAGTTTCTGTTATCAGCTTGCAGATTCATTCAGAAAATCATTTTATCTCTACTTTAGGTTATTTTTACTCTGTTGAATGGCAATTTTTATAGAAATTTTTCACTGCTGTATGAATCAGAAAAGAAGTGTATTAGGTAGAAGGATTCACTATGAAAAGAAAATTCACTAAAATTTTACCAACTTATTTCCATTCTCTGTTCTCAGAAATAACAATTCATTCTCATCAGTGTTCTTCCCTCCCCTAAGAAAGTACAACTGATGCCCTACTTACTAAATAGGATATGGTGGTCTTTCCCCTCACTATGCTAGGATGGATATTTTACTTTAAAAAGTCTCTTTTTTTCTTGTTTACTTTGGAACTGATCAATTTTGTTCCCTGAAAGAGTCTTCTTTCTTCCAACCTACTGAATAAAAGTCAAATTATTCTTAAAGGGAAATTGGTAGGATTAGGTAATCTTTATTAAGAACTGAATGGAATCTGGTCTACTGAATTTGATAGCATTAATGCCAGTCAAATAGAGATGGCCTCTGAGCTAGATCCATACTTTTTGGATCATATTCCCATTATATTTCTAAGAAATGTATATGTATGTTGACCATAGTACTTTAGGATTAGTTTTTTGTTTGTTTGTTTGTTTATAGAATAGCATAAACTTCAAGTGAAATGTTCCCAAATCCAATTTTATAACCATCTGGATTATTTAGCTTCTCAACCAAAATTTGTCCTGAAGTATCAAACTTCTACTGCACATTTGAAACTTTGAAATAAATATATTATAAAAAATGGCTTTATAAACCAGGCTTGGTTGCACATGCTTGTATTCCCAGTAGTTGAGAATACAAAATAGGGCTGGGGTTGTAGCTCAGAGGTAGAATGACCCTGGGTTCAATCCCCAGTACTGCAAAAAAAAAAAATGGCTTTATAAAATTTGATCGATGCATACTTTGTTTTCAACATTTGTGAAAAAAAATTAAGTAATCATGAAATGTTTTTCTTTGTTTCATTTTTGCCCCATTTCTCCTCTTGTGTTTGGCTATACTCTTAAGAAAATAATTTTGAAATATGTTGATATAGCAAACTCTAATCCAGCACACTCACTCATGGATCTTAAGAGTCAGAGTGATTTTATGCCAGATCCTTTTTCACTGTTTCTCTTCAGTGAGGTCTGCATGCTGTCCATGGCCATTGTTACTTGGGTTCATGTGGTGAATTTGAACCATGAAACTATGAATGATAATTTCCAATTCTGCTAGTGTGTTTCACACCATTAACATGTTAATACATAAAAACTTGATGCAATACTGATTTATTTTTATTATTTGAGGACTTAAACTCCAAGAGAGGCTATACAAAAGCTTCTAAAAATGTAAGAAACACGTGCGTCAGTGTTTCTCCTTTCTTATAGTCAATTATTTCCATAAGAAGTTTAGTGCAGCCAGTGTGTAAGGTCTGTCCCTTAGATTAGAACACAAACTAGCTACTGAAAAGAAACTCAGTGTTACAGTTAGATAAAAAATGTCCCCTAAAGAGCTCATTTTTTAATGTTTGGAGTTGATGTAATTGAATCTTGAGGGTTGTAATCCCAGCAGTTAAATCCATTACAATGGATTTGTCTAGTTTGTGGCCTGGGCCAGTAGGTTGTGGTTGGAGGGGGTTGATCCCTGGGGGTGCAGCCTTGGGGATTATGTATCATTCCTCCCCACCCCCCACTCTATCTCTTGCTTCTGGCCTCCATGATGTGAGGAGCACAGCCCATGTGCTCTACCTCTCTCTGTTTCCCACCACCAAGCTCTGAGATCCTCAGCCTCCAGCCTCACATGGACTAAACCCAAAACCTTAAGAAAACGAATCCTCTTTCCTCTAAGTGACATGGTCAGGTCTTTAGATATGGCTGTAAGAAGGTTGACCAGATCACTCAGTTTTGTGCTTTCTTATTCAGACATGGAACCAAAGGTTACTTAGATAGCCAAAGTCACTTATATTTATTAAATATAACAATTTAGTATTCATATTAGAAAGTATTACCTAGTACATATAGGTAGGTAGTCATCAACTTTGACAGCAAATGTTGGAGTTAGTAAGAGAGTTAGATATTCATTTTGAATTAATAGTAAATGCTCCTTTTATCTGTTTGTATTTGTGCTCTGTAAAACAGGAACAACAAGGTACAAAAATGATTTTTCCACATTATAATAGCAAAATAAATTATATTTTATAGCATCATTGAGTAAGTCATCATTTGCATGGTGATAATAATGTTATCTATGTAAAAATAATTAAATAATTTTAAATTACAAATGCTAATTAAAGATATTTCATTGAGTCCAGAACTGAAAACTTTATGCTAAAACAATAAGAGAGGCCGGGTGTAGTGGCGCACACTTGTAATCCCAATACTTGGGAGGCTGAGACAGGAGGATCGCAGGTTCGTGGTCAACCTCAGCAACTTGTGAGGCCCTTCGCAACTTAGTGAGACCCTGTTTCAAAATAAAGAATAAAATAGGGCTGGGTGTGTAGCTCGGAGGTAGAATGCCCCTGGGTTCCATCCCCAGTACCACACAGACACACAAAAAAAGAGATATAGGAGGGCATTAGTAGGGATATCATAATATATGCAAATATCAAAATTGTATTTACTTACCAAGTAAACTACTTAAGAGTGGAGAAAATTCAGTCAAGAGCAATGGAAATGATTTTTATAAAGAGAACAAATAGTATGTTTATGAGATTAAATTTATTTAATTGATAAAAACAAAATTCATTAGCGTTTTATATTTTATTGAGAACCTTCTCTAAATACAAATCTCTAATATGATTTTATTTAAAATTAAAATATAAAAATCAGGAAACCATATTTTAAGAAATCCACACTCTGATTGAAAGGGGAAAAATATATAAATAATTATATCTCATGGCTAAATCAGTGGCATTATTTATTAGTGTTTTGATGCTCTAGGAAGAAGACGCTTCATTTTTCAAATTGGAGATACTAGAATAATCATAATGAAAGGTGTTTGAAATTAGCTGGATCTGAACACTACACAGAAGTTAGAAAAAGGCAGAAATAAAGAGATACTAATATATACAAAATTTATATTAAACCAAACAAAATGTAAAAATGACAAATGAAACACAAAAAGATATCAATATTTTGAACCTTTTTTAACTTTCTGCTTTCTGAAGCTAAATTACAAGTAACTACGTCTATTCTGCTTGCTTGTTATTTTTCTCATTTTGGAACATGTTTTTAAGTGTTAGGATAACTGTAGTGATGAATGTTCCAAATCCAAGAAGGATATGCAAAGTGGTTCATTCAGTATATCAAAGTATCAAAACAAACAAAAGTTTTACTATGTCCTCTTCAAAGCAAGGTTATTTTAGCTGCAAAACATACTTAATATGGTAAGCAATGACACATATGAAAGCAAGTTTCTGTGTCAACCGTCCCATCTAAATAGACCTTTTTGATTCTTCCATGTTTTGTGGGTTCTGCAAGAACTAAAATGGGAATTCATATTATCATGCACATGACTGAGCCTTTATAACACATGAGCATGATTGTCAGTTACTCATGCCTGCAACTCTTACTACACCCTAATTATGTTGAGCCCAGTTTCCCTGATTTGCACTTTTATGGGAAAAAATGACCTGATATCAAAGTATATCCAGTTAGATTGCTTTTAATTAATTAATTATTGATTTTAAGAGTACATAATGATAAAATATAATATTAGAAAAATCAGGTATCAATATTTTCTAATTTTGTAAATAGTGTTTTTAAATTGACAGTGTTTTTTAAAGAGGCTGTATATAAATTTGTAAAGAAATATTATCAACCAGTCTGATTCTTTTTCAAAAAGAAAAATAAATTCTCTAATATTAGCAGTAGTAATAGCAAGTAGGTTTACAGAGATTTATGTATAATTTAAGCCAGTTCTACCAGCATTTTTAGGAATTAATAACACTAAATATTTCTATTCACCAATGATTTTGTATATGTAATATTAGAAAATAATGTTATTACCAGAAAAAAATAAAACTGGAATCTGAAATATAAAAAGTACACAATGGTGACTAGGATTTGAAAATCTATTAATTTCATGCCCTGTTGTTTATAATTGTGAAAAAGGAGAAAAAATGATTACTTCATATTGTATAATTTGTTTAATAAATTACAGTAAATGTGTGAAATCGAAGACAATGCTGTGGAACAATATGCAATGCCATAGGATGATATTTACAATATATAATTCAATAATAAAGAATGCTAAATTATACTTACATACAAGATTATCCTTCAGATTCTGAATAAAATGATAAAAAAGTGGAAACAAATACATTATCCAGGAATTTAATGGTAAATCTGGATATATAACAGCATTTTATATTTGCATGTAATAGAAATCTCCGATAGCAATGTTTTTTAAGGTATCAATCAAAAATGATATACTTCACAAAAGAGGAAATACAAATGGCCAATAAATGTATGAAAAAATGTTCAGCATCATTAGCATTCACAGAGATGCAAATCAAACTACCCCGAGATTTCACCTAACTCTAATTAGAATGGCAATCATTAAAAACACAAACAATAACAAATGCTGGCGAGGATGTGGAGAAATAGGAAATCTAATACACTGTTGGTGGGATTACAAATTAGTGCAACTATTTTGGAAAGCAGGGTAGAAGATCCTCAGAAGACTGGAAATGAACCCAGAAATACCACTTCTAGGTATCTACCCAAAAGAATGGAAACCAAATTACCAGACTAATGCATGCACATCTATGTTTATAGCTGCACAATTCACAATTGCCAAGCTATGGAACCAGCCAAAATGTCCATCAACAGATGAATGGATTACAAAACTACGGGATATATATACAAGGAATTTTATGCAACCATCAAGAAGAACAAAATTACATCATTTACAGGGAAATGGATGGAATTAGAGAACATTATGCTTAGTGAGATTAGTCAGTCACAAAAAGTGAAAAGTCAGATGCTCTCCCTAATATATGGAAGTTAGGGAGAATAGGGCAAAGGAGGGACTCCAGATAAAGATGGAGAAAACCTCAGGTGAGTAAAGAAGGCAACCTAATTGAGGGAGATGGGAGGGGAGAAGAGGGAAACACCTTAATGCTCAGGATGGACATACACAAATATATCAAAGTCAACTACTATGTTGAGCAGAAGGAGGGAAGGGGGAGGGAATGCGGTGGGAATTGGGGGGAGGGCTAATTGACTGATGTGTGCATGTATACTTCTATCACCCTAAAACCCATCAAGATATATGATTACAATGCACCAATAAAAAAGATATAGTATATAGAGTTGTAATTGCTATAAAATTATACATATTTAATATGTAAATTTTAATATTCTTGGACATATGCATTCATCTAAGATGCCCTCACCACAAAAATGATAATGAATATGCATCAGCACCAAGAATTTCACTGTGTTCTTCTTTGCGTGTGTATGTATTTGTGTGTGTGTGTGTGCGTGTGTGTGTGTGTATGTGTGTGTGTGTGTGTGAGAGAGAGAGAGAGAGAGAGAGAGAAAGAGAGAGAGAGAGAGAAGTATGAACACTTAAGATTTATCCTTTTCTGGGATAGGAAAACAGATATATCCTCTTATTTTTAAGGTGCACAATACTGTATTGGCCATTTGTATTTCTTATTTTGTGAAGTGTCTATTTATTTCAATTGCCCATTTATTGATTTTTTTTAGTGTTAAGTCTTTTAAGTACTTTTTATGTTCTAGATATTAGCCAACTATCAGAGGAATAGCTGGAAAAGATCTGTTCTGTAGGCTTTCTCTTTAGACACTTGATAGTTTCTTTAATGAGCAGAAACTTTTAAATTTAATGCAATCCCACTTATTAATCCTTGCTTAATTTCTTGTGCCTTTGAGGTCTTATTTTTTTAATATGTTTTTATTGGTGCATTGTAGTCTCACATCACAATGAGTATCAGTTTGGTGTTAACATGCATGCACACAGCTCTTGGTGTCCCTCCCCCTGCCTCCCCCCCCCACATGTAACACTGAGAATGATGTTGGTATAATCTCATATGTACACATTGTTTATGATAGTAATTCCATAGATTCACTTCTTTCTTTCCCTTCCCCTTCCCTTGTACCCCCCATCCCTTGCACTACTGAGGGTTCTCTGTTGTCATTGGAGTCCCTTGTATGTCCCCACTACTCCCTAGGTTGTGCATATTAATGAAAACATATGTCCCTTCTTTTTTTGTGATTAGCTAATCTCACTTAACACAATGTTCTCCAGATCTTGCCATTTCCTTGCAAATGCTGTTATTTTGTTCTTCTTTATTGCTGAGTAGAATTCCATTGCATGTATTTCCCATAATTTTGTAATCCATTCATCTGTTTATGGATATCTAGGTTGGTTCCATAATAATTGATGTCTTATTTTGAAACTATCTACCTGTGCCTATATGTTGGAGTTTTGGACCTATGCCCTATTCTAGTAATTTCAAAGTCTCTGGTCTAATTTCCAGGTATTTGATCCATCTTGAGTTGACTCTTGTGTAGTGTGAGAGGTAGGGATTTAATTCCATTTTTCTACAAATGGATAACCAGTTTTCCCAACACCATTTGTTGAACAGGCTGTCTTTTCTCCAATATATGTTTCTGTTACCTTTGTTGTAAATCAATTGGCTAAGTGTGTGAATTTGTTTCTGTATCTTCTATTCTGCATTGATCTATGTTTCTGTTTTTGTGCCAGTACTATGCTGTTTTTATTAGTATAGGTCTATAGTATAATTTGAAGTTAAGAATTGTAATGTTGGAGACTGGAAGATCCAGGTTCGCGGCCAGCCTCAGCTCTCTCTCTCTCTCTCTCTCTCTCTTTCTCTCCCTGTCTCTCTCTCTCTACTTAGTGAGGCCCTCCGCAACTTCGTGAGACCTGGTTTCAAAATAAAAAATAGGGCCAGGGGCGTAGCGCGGAGGTAGAACGTCCCTGCGTTCAATCCCTGGTACCAAAAAAAAAAAAAAAAAAAGAATTGTGATGCCTCCCACATGGTTCTTATTGATGAGATTTGCTTTGAATATTCTGGGTCTTTTTGTTTCTCCATATGAAACTTAGGACTGATTTTTCTAGGTCAGTGAAGAATGACATTTATATTTTGATAGGGATTGCATTGACTCTGTAGATCACTTCTGATAGACTGGCCATTTTGATAATATGTATTATTTCCTATCCAAGAGCATGAGAAATAATTCAGTCTCCTAAGATTTCATTCAATTTCTTTAGTGTTTTATAATTTTCATAGTAGGTGTTTTTTAACTCCTTGGTTAGATTTATTCCTGGGTATTTTATTGTTTTTGAGGTTATTGTGAATGAAATGTTCAGCATCATTAGCAATGGGGAGATGCAAATCAAAAGTACACTGAGATTCAATCTAACCCCAATCAGAATGGCAATCATCAAGAAGTCTAACAACAATAAATGCTGGCAAGGATGTGGGGAAATAGGAACTCTGTTCTACACTGTTGGTATTACAAATTAATACAGCTGCTATGGAGATTCCTCAGAAAATTTGGAATGGATCCACCATATGATCCAGCTATACTACTCCTGTATATCTTTCCAAATGGACTGAAATCAAAATATTATAGTAATATTTGTATATCAATGTTTATAGCAACAAAATTCAGAATAGCCAAATTATGGAACCAACCTAGGTGTCTCTCAAGAGATGACTGGATTAGAAATTATGGAATATACAGACAATGGAATTCTACTCAGCAATAAAGAAGAACAAAATTATATCACTTGCAGGAAAATGGATGGACCTGGAGAACATTATGTTAAGTTCTCTCAAATGCAGAAGCTGGAGAGTATTCAGGATACAAGAGGGACTTTAGATAATGGAGGAGAAACTCCAGTGGAGCAAGAGAGGTAGTTTTGGGGAGGTTGTGGGGCAGGGAGAATTAATGATGGAAACACTTCCACTGACATTATATACATATGTGAGAATACCAATGTCAATCTCAATATCCTGTATGGGGAAGGGGGAGAATGGGGAGACACAGGGGAGAAAACTCACCAATTGTTATGTGCATGTGTATCACTCTATGAACTACATTGTGATGTGAGACTATAATGCACCAATAAAAGTATAAAAGTTATAATAATTAAAAATAAAGCGCACTATACTACATTGTTAAATACACTAATTGACTTTATTTCTTTATGAAAGATACTGAGAAGTATATACCTGGGTCATATGGTGGTTCTATTTCTAGTATTTTGAGAGACCTTCTCCAACCTAAATGTCCATCAACAGATGAATGAATAACAAAAATGTGGTATATACACACAATGAAAAGTTATCCATACATGAAGAAGAACAAAATTATATGTCATTTGCAGGAAAATACTTGGAACTAAAGAATATTATGCTAGGTGAGACCAGCCAGTCACAGAAAGTCAAGGGTCATATGTTTTCTCTCATTGTGGAAGCTAGAGAGAAAATAGGAAACAAATGAGACATCAGGTAAATGAGGAAAGAGACCAATAGAATAGTGGAAAGGGATTGGGGAGGGAAGTAGGGAAGGGAAAAAGTAGGCTCGATGAAGGGAACAGTTCAAATAATTCTATCTTCACATATGAAGTTATCACTACCAATCTCACCAATATGTACAGGGAGGGAGGAGATTGAGGTGGGATCTTGGGGGAAACACACCAAACACACATGTATGTTTGTATCACTTTGGAACTCACTATAATGTATAATTGCAATATACTAATAAAGGTATGCAAAAATGAAACAATAAAAGCCATATGCTAACTTGTTAAGAAGGCTACAATAAGAAGAAAATAATAAGTATTGATAAGCTTATGGAATAGTGGGAACCCTTGTACACCACTAGTGGAAATGTAGAATAGTACAGCTACCACTGAGGAATGGAGATTTCTCAAAAAACTAAATGTGGAATTATCCATGTGATCTAGCAATCTTACTTCTTGGTGTATATTCAAAAGATTTGAAATCAGGATATGGAGATTACTGCATAATATTCATTTCAGCATTATTTGTAGTGAACAAGATACAAAAGAAAAGCTTATAGTACATCTCTAGCAGTGGAATATGTTTCAGCCACAAACAAACAAACAAACAAACAAACCAGGAATCCTGACATTTACGCCAAGATGTGTGAACCAAAAGAATATTGTGGTAAATAAAACAGGACTGTAGGGGTGGTCTAACAGAGATTTTTCTTTTGTGAAAGGATCACAGAGTAAATGCAGGGATGGTAAAGAAGCATATAATTAGAGCCCAGAAAACCTCCAACTTTACTTTTACCCCCATGAAGTCTTCAACATAGACTCATTTATTAGCTGAATGCTCAAACTCCAGCCAGTCTGCTCACATTTTAAGCAGAAACTAAAGATGATGGGTAAAAGGCAAATAACTACCAGCTGAGGAAAAACCTTTAAAATTTTCCTAAAATTTTTATGTGAACAAATGTGTGTGAACTGGACAAAAAATTAATAAAATCACAATCTCTTTGTGGCAAAATGGTTATATTGATGAGATGCAAATATGCCTTTATATTATACTTCAAAAAACTGAAAATTATTTTATTTGGATGGTACCAACATGTTCTGTCTATGAGTCATACTGCATGAAAAAATAAAATGAGGTTAAGAAAGAGTGACTTTTTTAGATTAAATAGTGGCAAAAGTTATAATTTATTAAAATACACTTAAAAATCACAGTAGATTCTCAACTGGCAGAATGGCTTTTCACCTCAGTTGGTACTTCCATTTCTGAGTTGGAAAATGTGTTTAAAAACATCATATTTCTATATGCTAGTTTCTATATATCTTAATACGTTTTAGTACTTGGATAGGAATGTAAATATTAGTTTCCACTAAAGGAAAAATATTATATTTAGAATTAAGTGGACAGAAAAAGAGGCATGATACATTAGAGAAGAACCTCCACATTTCATCAATACAGACTAAAGAAGATAAAGAACACAAGACAGTGACCCTGGTTTGATTCCCCCATATTGCACATTTCTAGATTTAGAAGAAAATCAGTTTGGATTTAGTCTGTTCAAGTAAATATAACTCCCCTCTCCCACTGACATCTATATGCTTAGGTACTTACAATTTTTTTTATTTGATTTTCTTTCATTTAAGTTTGCCTCCAGAATCCCTGTTGCTAGATTACACATTATCTGGGAAATGCTATATCTCCATTTATTCTTGTTATCGCCTCCCTATCCCCCATCCTTCCTAGCATTATTCATGTTCAAGTTCAAGCTTTATCCATCTTTCAATATGTAAATCTTATTTCTTCATCAGTCTCAATAAATATTTGCAATGCTATCACAATTATCTTTAAAAAAACTTATGAATATGTTGGCTCTATCTTTAAATATCTCATGATTGCCCACTGAGTAAATATTTTCTATACACACCCTTGTTCATTTGAGATATACAAAATGATTTCTTTTTTAAAGACTTGCTTTGTGGTCCTCAAATTTTCTTATACTTCAGAATCATCTGGGAACCATGCAAATTAAAAGATTACTAGTTACTGATACTAGCATTTCTGATTCAATAGCTTATAATTAGCCCAAGGATTCACATTTGTAATAAGTTCTTATGCAATGCTATTGTTCTAGACTAGGAACACAATTTTTGAGAACTATTTCTCCAGAGATTCTTGTTTCTGTGTCTTTGTTCTTTCTGTTCTCTTTTCTTGGTATTGCTTTCCTATCCTTTAACTTTTTCACTTATTAATTTATTTGGTACTAGGGATTAAACACAGGGCATTATACCTCTGATCTATAACCCTAGCCCTTTTATTTTATTTTTATTATTTTATTTTATTTTTATTTTTATTTATTTATTGATGCATTGTAATCATACATCTTGATGAGTTTCAGGGTGGTAGAAGTATGCATGCACACATCGCTCATTAAGTTGCTGAGTTTCTCACTAAGTTGCTGAAGCTGGCCTCAAACCTGTGATCCTCCTGTCTCAGCCTCCATAGTATTAGAATTACAGGTGTATGCCACCACACCCAGCTTAACTTTTTTATTATTTAAATAAGGTAAAATGGCACTTTCTTTAAAAAAACATATAAATTCTTCCCAGCAAAATTTGTTTGTCTTTTCATTGTTTGCATAACAAATACTTATTATTCTACTTTGACAAGTACCTTTTATAGCATACACCTCATCTTATATTTCAGTTGCTTGTTTATATAACTATCACATCCTGTTAGGCTTTAATTTTTCTCTTTTAGGCAACTCACCTCCCAGGAGTGTCCCTAAATGAGCCTGACCTCCTGGGGGGAAAAAAAGAGGTCCTTGAAATGAAAATGATCGTGAGATATGTGGCTTGACTTCTTGACCTGGGCACTGCATTCAAGGCAAATGTGAAGCTGAGGCTGACCATCACCTGACCATGCAATCTCTACCCTTCTGAATGTTGCCTACACATGGAGTCACCAAGTGCACCTTCATGAAGTTCTGACTACATGGGACTGACAAGGAGAACAGTACAAAGGATAGATTTTTTTTTTACAAGAAAGCAACATGGTGATGAGAAGGAAAAATATATATATTTTTTGTGAATTAGATAGTATGAGAGTACTAATCCAGAGTTCATCAGTGTTGGTCTAAAGCAACTATTCAGTGGTACCTGCAAGAATATAACACAAGAACCTGCAAGTAACAGAGAAAAAGTTACATACAATATAGATAATTAGAACAAAAAGGCCATTGCACTCCCCAAATCAAAAGTGTTTACGACAGAGATAGCATCAATTTATTTGGTGATATTTACTTATACTGTTCTATGTTGAGGCTTTCCTTAGCCCAGAAGATATTTAAATCAGGAGAATAATTCCATTTACAATAGCCTCAAAAACAAATAAATCTAATCAAAGAGGTATATGACCTGTATGATGAGATTATAGAACACTGAAAAAAGAAACAGAAGACACTAGAAGATGGAAGGAACTCCTATTGTTCATGGCTAGCCAAAATTAATATTGTTAAAGTGGCCATATTAGCCAGGCATGGTGTTACACACTTGTAATCCCAGTAATTGAGAGGCTGAGATAGGAGGATCGCAAGTTCAATGAGAGTCTCAGCAAGTAGTGAGACTCTCATTAACCTAGCGAGATCCTTTTTCAAAATAAAAATAAAATAGTGCTGGGGGTGTAGCTTGTAGGTAGAATGCCTCTGGGTTCAATACCCAGTGCCACACACAAAAAAAAGTGGCCATATTACCAAAAATGATCTACAGATTCAATGCAATCCCCATCAAAATACAAAATGCCACATATCTGGAAAAAATTCTAAAATTCATATGAACAAAAGGTCCAGAATAGACAAAGTAATTCTGAGCAATACAAAAGTGCTATAGTATAATTCAAATTATACTACAGAGCTTTAGTAACTAAAATAACATGGCATTGGCACAAAAACAGACATGTAGACAAGTTGAATAGAATATCCAAATGTATTTTAACACATTAAATACATATGCAGATATGTCATAATAGCATAGGATTTCAGACCTTGATGGAACCTTTATTATTAAATAGTGTACAAATTTGGATTAAATGCCATGGAGGGCCTAAAATTTCCTAGTAATATGTAACAAATTTGAACTTTATTTTGCTAAGCTCTTCTTAACATATATGTACACACACACATGTGCACATAATTATACATATTTTATATTTTGGTATTCAAATTTTATTTTTACTATGCTGGGAATGGAACCCAGAGCTTCGTGTATACTAAATAAGCACTCTACTATTGAGTTACATCCCCAGCCCATAACTCATTTTCTGTTTCTTTGAAAATAGAAATGCAATTGGAATAGTTATGGTAAAGATGTGTGCTAGACACTCCTTACTTCAGTATTTAAAATAAAATGATGACAGAGAAATTGAGCTGAGATTAAATTTTCTTCAAAGTTAAGAATTTAAAAGTACATGCAATGCAAACTAAATATAAATTTTAAGTAAATATAAGATACTGTACTATCAGCAGAGAAAAATATTTTACATATGAATTTTTCAGAATTCTTCAAGAAAATTAAGGACTTTAAGGAAAACATTATTAAGATATAATTTATCTACATATTTTGTTTTGTTTCAATTGTCCATATATACTGTTGTAACATTTTTCTGCTAAGTATACTTTTATTTCTATTTGAAAAATTATGTTTTTGATACTGCTTCTTAAACTGGTTAATCTTAAACTGGTCTCCCATAGTGGTTATACACTGTTTTCTGAGGGAGAAACTGATGGCTTTCCTGGGGCTTTTTACTTTCCTCAGAACAATAGTTATAGAGGAGAATAAAATCTTATACTTAGTGAATAATTGAAAATATTGTACTTACAAAGTAGATTCCAATATTTCCATTAGCTTCTTCTTAAAATTGATCTCCTGATTCTTCCTTACAACCAATAGGCATAACTAGATTCCCCACCAGTTCCCTGAATATGATTCACTTTCCTCTGCCATTAGCAGCACTTCGATGGAAATATTTAAAGAGAGATTTTAAATAGTGTCTTTCTTTGCTCATGTAGAGACCTTTCTTCAAATGAAATTAGAGATGACCTTTATAAAATACAAATGCTCTAAGGCCATTAAAAATTGTAAATGGCACCACATTCCATAAAATACATGGTACTTAGAAAACTCATCCCTCCCTAAGCAGTTCCTCTCTATTTTGCTTGTATTCCAGCCATTCCTTCAAACATGCCTATACTGTGGGTAATATGCAAAGGATTTCTGAATGTGTCATGTTCCTTTGACTTTTCACAAACTTTTTTCTGTTTTTTTTTCCTTCCACACTCTTTGATATCAGTACATTACTACTGTTTTAGTTTATTTTTTGTTGTCATAACAGAATTCCATAGAATGTATAGTTATTATGAAGTTTATTTAGATCATGGTTCTAGAGGCTGAGAAGCCACAGGCTTGCATCTGGCAAGGACATCACGCTACATTATCTTTTGTAGGAACGGTGGAAGGGCAAGCAAATGCCACCTGTGGAAGAGCTCTCTTTTCTAACAGAGCCACTCCCCAAAGAGGTAACCTATTGTCTTGAGAAAGACCTGAGAATGGAGATTTCATGACCTAAATTATTCCCACTAAGTCTCATCTCCCAACATTGATACTATAAATTAAGATTCCAATCCATGTACTTTTGAAGGTCGTAGTCAAACCGTAGTACAGAAAAATTTGTCTACATTATGTTGTATAATGATATCGTTGATCAGCTATTTTAGTTACATATACTTTAGATAACATTTTGAAAACAGTTATACTATTTTAATTTTATTACCACAAATAAAACAATTATTATTACAACCAAATGACATTTTGAGTTAAATTTTGTACTAAATCACAGTTTTTGAATTGTTTCTATTTGGTTCATTGAAATTATACATCATATTGGGGTGTAGAATGATGGAGGCACACATACACACAATTTTTGGAGCACTTCCCTCTACGTCCCATCCTCCTCCTTCTCTCTTCTTTCCATAAACATCATTGAGATTGGGTTTTTTTATTGGATAAAACATGAATATTGTATTTGTAATATATTTTATATTTTCATTTTAGAACACTTATAGAAACAAGGAGCTCCATTCTTCTTATGATATCCTCTCTAAATATAAACTCAACACCTGGACTTCTAAAGTCTAATTCCAACTCATAAATATCATTATGACCTAAAATATATATTCAAATTAGTAAAATCATGGTGGCATTCCAGTTAGGATTGAATTATTGTTTCTTTTTATGGCAAATTAATTTATATGTATAATAACAACATGTCTCTCTTTACTTTTTTGGGGGGGCACTGGGATGTAACCCAGGGGAATTCTACCTCTGAGCTATATCCCAAGTCATTTTTATATTTTATTTTAAAACAGGGTCTCACAAAATTGCTGTTGGCTGGCCTTAAACCAGCCATCCCCCTGTTTTAGTTTCCAAATACTGGTATTACAGCATGTGCCACACCCATCTTTACTCACTCTTGATGAAAGCAATCTCCAGACATAGGCAATAATTGTTATGTTGGTTATTTTTCTACCTCTTCATAAGAATAATATATGTCTATGCTTGAATGATAGATTTATACATTTAATTGCCCTTACTTGTCATTCACTTAATTATTCATTCATTCATTATCAGATTTTTATTATGTCCCATATACCTGTCACTCTACTAGGTACTCTATATTTTTTAAAAAAGTCAAACAATTCCCCTTCCAATGGGGAGCTTTAAGTCTAGGGTTATAGTTAGAAATAAAATGTCCCCCTAAAGAACTCATTTATTAATGTTTGGAGCTGATGGGTTGTAATCCCAGCTATGAATTTCAGAAACAGCAAACAAAGCAGACTTTATAGATTTGTAGTTTGGCCAGAAAGGCATGTGTAAAGCTGAGGTCCAGAGAGACGGTTCTGTAAAAGAAAGTAAGATGGCAAGATGGAGGTGGAATATTTTGTATAGAATCAAAGAAAGGAATGTGTTCAGGGCAGTTCAAGCCCAAGTGTGGAACCATGGAAACAGGGGTCCAATGGGTGCTCACTGTAATTGAAAAGGTCCTGGCAACACCTAGGATTGAGATAGGCCCAGAGGCAGCCAGGAATGAGACAAACTCAGTGGCAGCTCGGATTGAAACAAGTCCAGTGGTGGCCATGATTTAGGAATGCCCAGCAGCAGCCGTAATTCAAAAGGGCGCAGGGGAAGCAATTGAAAATGGTGTGACTACCTTTCCTCCTGGTGGTCCATTTTGACGGTCAATTAATGCTGGCTTTGCTGGTAAAAAGGGGTCAAGGTATCTTCCCCACAGACATCAAAAGAGGGCCTGGGAAGACATGCAGTGTGTGGCAGGGTTAGAATCCCTGCAAACAGGCCCAAGTAGTGCAAACTGTGAAGCTGTAAGTGTGAAGTCAAGGTTGCAAGTAAATCCCCTGAGATTTAGTAATGCCAGATAAAAAGGAACAACCACTGGGAAAGATTGCAAGTTGTGAGCCATGGAGGCAGGCTGGAAGAGGGAGTATGCTGCCAACTGCAATCAACCAGGCCATAGGCGAAGGTCTGCTAAGGCCCTTTGGAGACCGCATCTCACTATCATGTGCCCCAGATGCCAGAAATGGAACTGCAGAATTAAATACCTGCCCTGTTGGATTTGGATCCTGTTTTGGTCCCATTCCTTCTCTCTATGACCCTGTTCCTACCTTTTGGAATGCAAATGTTTACTCTGTTCCATTTTATATTGGGTGCATGAAACTTGCTTTTTATTTTGATTTTTTAATTTTCCTTTATAGGGACTCACAGCTAAGAATTCGTCTTGAGTCTTAGAGGAGAATTTGAACTTTGGGACTTTTGAGCAATGCTGGAATTATTGAGATTATGGGAACTCTTGGAGATGAGCTAAATTCATTTTGCATTCTGAAATGATCTCTTTAGGGGCCAGGGGCAGAATGTTATGGGGGGATATTGAGTGTCTCCTGAAGAGCTCATGTATTAATGTTCAGAGTTGATGTGATTAAGCCATGAGGGTTGTAATCTCATAAATGAATAAATCCATTGAAATGAAGTTATTGAACAGTAACCTAGGTTGGTGGGGTATAGATGGAGAAGGTGGGTACCTGGCGATGTGGCATTAGTGATTGTAGTTTTGTCTTTGAATCCCCTTGCTTATTCTCTCTCTTGCTTCCAGCCTCCATTATGTGAGAGCAGAGCCACTGCTCTCTCCCTCTCTCTGCTTCCTGCCTTCATTCCCTGAGCTCCAAAGAAGATCCAGACTGACATAAACTGAAATTCTGAAATTTCCAAAAACCTGTGATCAAAGATCAAATACATCTTCCTTCCTCTAAGTTGTGTGGTCAGTTGTTTTGGGATTATGCAGTGATAATATTGATTGAGACAGACCTGGATGCCAGAAATGGTGCTTGGGGATCAAATGTTTGCCATGCATTTCAATGTGGTTTTGCTCCCATCCCATCTTTCTATGGCCCTGTTTTTCCATTTTGAAATGCAAATGGTTACTCTATGCCATTGTACATTGGATGTATGTAACTTGATTTTTGTTTTTATAGGGACTCAGAGCAAAGAGGTTACCTTGAGTCTCAGAGGAGACTTTGGGCTTTGAACTTTTGAGCAATGCTAAAACTATTACAATTATGGAACTCTTGGAGATGAACTAAATGTATATTGCATTCTGAGGTGGCTGTGAGATCTAGGGGGTCTGGGCAGAGTGTAATGGTTTGGATTTATAATGTCCCCATATCCCTTATGGAAACAAGATAGCAATATTGGAAAAAGGGCTTGGTTGCTAAGGAGGGTTCCCTGGGTGTGTGGTCTTCAGATTACATACTCCTCCCTTTGCTTTCTCTCTCTCTCTCTCTCTCTCCTTCCTACCACCATGCCATTATCTCTGTAGACCTGACCAGACATGGACTAAACCTCCAAATTTTCAGAACTGTAAGCAAATAAATCATCCTTCCTCTAAGTTGTTTGGTGAATTTTGACTGAATCACTTGTCAAGCAAACCCCCTGCATTCTATTCTTTCTAGGTACAAAGGACTATTTTCACTTCCTTTAGTTTCTTATACCTCTTCCCACCACAAAGTCATTCTACAGCTATATTATTCTCCTTGGAAAATTATCACTTGGTCAAGCTAACTTGCAGTTATTTTTAAGATCTCAGTACAACATTTTCTTCCCCAGGCACCTTCTTTAAACCCTCCGACAAGGTCAAATATTACTATAATGGACCTAGAAACAGTCTTTCCTTCATAGTACTTGATATTGACTAGCTGTTTTTACATTTATTAATGTGGTGAGGCAATTGCTATCTTTCTTTTCTACCAATTCTAAATTTTTCAAAGATACCTACCAAACTTATTTCCAAAATTGGATTATTAGTAAATAAATAAATTTTAATAAATACAAAATAGAAGGTACAGAAACAAATCTACCCCCCTTACAGACAATGGATTTTTAACAAAGATGTCAAAAAATATGCTGGGGAGAAAATACAGCCTTTTCAACAAATTGTGTTGGGAAAACTGGTTATCCATTTGTAGAAAGTGGAATTAAATCTCTATCTCTCACCCTGCACCAGAGTCAACTCAAGATGAATAAAAGAACTGGAAATTAGACAAGAGACATTGAAATTACTAGAGGAGGGCATAGGTCCAACATTCCAACATATAGGGGCAGGAAGAAACTTCCTCAACAAGACCTTCAGAGCTCAGAAAATTAAAACAAGGATTAATAAATTGGGTGGAATTTAAGTTTCTGCTCATCAAAGAAACCATTAAGAGTCTAAAGAGAGAGCCTACAGAATGGGAGAAGATCTTTTCCAGCTATTCCTCTGATAGATAATTAATATCTAGAATATATAAATTACTTAAAAGACTTAACAAAAAAAACTAATAATCCAATCAAGAAATGGGCAATTGAAGTTAATTGATACTTCACAAAAATAAAAATACAAATGGTTAATACATACATTTAAATAATGTTCAACATCATTAGCAATCAGGGAGATTCAAACTGAAACTACACTGAGATTCTATCTAACCCCAATTAGAATAGAAATCATTAAGAATATTATAGTAATACATGTAGATCCATGTTGATAGCAGCACTATTCACAATAGCCAAATTATGGTACCAACCTAAGTGTCCATCAACAGATGAATGAATTACAGAATTATGGAATATACACACACCAGAATTCTACTCAGCAATAAAGAAGAACAAAATTATGTCATTTGCAGGAAAATAGATGGACCCGGAGAACATTATATTGAGATTAGCCAGTCACAGAAAGTGAGGGTTCATGTCTTCTCTCATATGTGGAAGCTACAAAGTAATGGGGATATAAGAGGGGCTTTAGCAAAGTGTGGTGGTGCACACTTGTAATCTCAGTACTTGGGAGGCTGAGACAGGAGGATCGCAGGTTAGAGGACAGCCTCAGCAAGTAGTGAGACTCTCCTCAACCTAGAAAGACACTGTTTTGAAATAAGAAATAAAATTGGGCTGGGGATGTAGCTCAAAGGTAGAATGCCTCTGGGTTCAATCCTCAGTACCACACAAAAAAGAGGGGCTTAGATAATGGAGGAGAAACCCCAGTGGAGCAAGAGAGGTCTTCTTGGGAAGGGTGAAGGGGTGCAGAGAGGGAGAATTAATGAAGGAAACACTTTCACTGACATTATGTACATATGTGAGCATACCAGTGCCAATCTGAATGCCTTGTGTGGCAGTGGAGAGGGAGGGGAAGTGGAGAGGGAGCAGGAGGGAAAACTCACCAAATGGTGTGTGCATGTATGTCACTATTACTATGAACTATTACTATTCATATTATTCTATTACTATGAACTACATTATAATGTGAAACTATAATGCACCACTAAAAGTATAAAAAATTAATTCATTAGTGGATCTTATTTTAGCATGTTCCTCTTGCCAAGTACAATGTATATGTATCATTTTTTTATGTTCTAGGTTTTTCTCACTGCAGGGCTTTTGCACATGATACTGTCTATATCTGAAGAAATCTATGGATTATGAATTTCCTTCACTCTGTCTTAATTCAATTAAGGCATCCACAAAGAAGGTTTTGACTCAACCTTTCCAGTAATGAAGCCTATTTTTCCTGCTTGTCTCTAGCAAAACTATTAATTTTATAAATTATTTTCATTTCTTTTTATTTTATTTATTTTTTATATTTTTATTTTTTGGGTACTGGGGATTGAACCCAGGGGCATTCTACCTCTGAGCCACACCCCTATCCCAATTTTTTGTTCTTTATTTTGAAACAGGGTCTCACTAAGTTGCGGAGGGCCTCACTAAGTAGCTGAGGCTGGCCGCGAACCCGGATCCTCTGGTATCAGCCTCCAAAGTACTGGGATTATAAACATGTGCCACCACACCCGGCTTCATTTCTTTTTTATCTATATTTTCCAGTAGACTATGAGTTCTGTAGAGAGAAGAGCCATAATCAATGTGGGCACTATTGAATCCCCAGTGACTAACACAGTGACTCATGCATAGTAGACACAATTACATTTTGAGTGAACAAATAAGTAAAAGTAAATCTGAGATCTATATTTTACTAACTTTTACATTATTCCCCCAATAGGGGAAAATAAAAACAATATTTCAGTAAAGGGATTGGTTATGAGAAAGCAGAATAAATATAGAAAATTCTCATTTTTCTCATAGATGTGTGTTTCTATGTGATACAATTGGCAATATCCAAAGTTTCTTGTACCTCTGAGATGTTTTGATTATTAAATTCACACAAATTCATGTCTCAATCAAAACAAGGTGTGGAAATGTGTCTCGCTCTCTCTGTTTCTCTCTCTCTTGGGCCCTTATTACAGGTAAACAATCCATACTCCTCAACTATTATTCATTCCAAAGGATGATTCTTCTTGTTCAGAAAACTCTCTTGGTACTTCATCACACTGTTGGAAACTGATCTTATTTTTTTTAAATATTTTTAATTTTTATAGAAGTTGTTCTGTTTCATTCAAGTGTTTTTCTTTTAGTAATTTATATTAGTATTTACTGTGGAAAGTCTCATATCTTTCCCTCTCCCTAAAGTTATTCAAGTGGAAGTTAATACCACATTGTGTTATCACGGTGATAACAGATAAAATGTGGGAATATATAAAGAGCTGTGCGTTCATCAGCATATGATTTAGTTTCTCACCCTATATTAATCATCAGAGACAGAAAATACTATTACTTAAAGAACATTTTTTATTTACTGCTCAGCATATTCATTTATAAGAAAATTTTCTCACAGATTAAATAGACAATGTTCCTTTTTTATTCTTTTCGGTATTAGCTAAATGATACGATATTGGTCTCACTTATATTATGCCAGTCCAGTTGTTTTTTCTGCTTGTCTTACAGGACAGTGTAATCTGTTGAACAGGAAATCTTCATAATATCACCCTGATAGATTGATTTTAAATAGTAAGATGTTCACAAAATTATTTTGAAAGCATTGTGTAATACCTTCATGTCCCCATGTAAATTACATGTGAGGTTGTGTTATTTTAGGTTTTTCACATTCTATATTGAAAAATAATAGATGACATTGTGAGTAATTCAAGTAATTTCACATCAAGCATCAAAGTATCACACACCATCAAACCAACATAAACAGTCTGCATTGTAGAGATACTGCTTTCTCTTACTCACATAAAGAAGGCACATTTTATTACTTATCCAAATTAATTTTTTTCAGAATCCAAATCCATATATATTGAGAAATGGCAAGGGAGAGAAGGAAAAGATGTCTTACCCTAATAGGTATTACACATTTTTTAAAACAAAAATATGGAATAGCTATTTCAGTAAAACACCAATATTTGTGGCAGAAATTAACTAATTTGATGCTTTTTATTTATAAGTAAAGGTAACCAGCAAAAATATAAGGAAAAGGTTCAATAATGTCTTAAGAGGTGACAAAATTGGTCATGTGTTAAAAGTATCACATTAATTAATTAATGTATTGGGACACACAGTCTGAGGATATGCAAATATCTTGTCTCTCCATAAGGTTTAACACATAATTTTAAAAGTTAACAGTGGATCTTACAGCAGCAATTATAATTATGGAGTTCTAGTCCTACATTTCTTTTTTTTTTCATCCCTGATGATACCGAGTTTCTTACCAGGTCTTTGCCTTAAGGAGTTGAATAATGAAATCAGTAGACACCAGGAAGGTAAAAGTGGGAATTTTACTTTAACTGGGAAAGCAAGAAGAGAGGCAGATAACCCCTAGGAGTCTTGGCAGACTCCAGAGTCCAGCAGAGCCTTCTGGCACAGCCTGAGTATAGCCTGGACCATGCACCATCAAATGCACACCACCTTTTGTGGTAGATTATTAAAAGTTACTAAAATGGAAGGCTGAAATTTACCCTCCCCTTGGTACTCACAAAAGAATGCAACTACAGATAAGTGTCCTGCACAGAGCCATGTATCCAGGCAATCACCTGTAGAAAAGGACAAGTAAGTCATGTAGTACCCTGCTCAGGAATTTCCCCCTCTTGCCCTCCTGTACCCAATTTCCTCGAGTGACCCTGCAATCACTAACTGTCACGTTTCAACCTCTGTAAGCCCACCTGCATGCTTACACCCTTTGTCACAAATCTATAAAATGAGAGCTCATGTGGAGCTCAGGGCCGGAGTTTTTCAGGAGCTATCCTAACTTTGGCCCGCCAGTGTAATAAACTTCCTCTTTTCCATCTTAACTGGCATTGGGTTGATTTTTCCAGAGAATTTCTGTAACATCTCCCCCAAAGTCTACTCAATCCACCAAAGAGAAGTAAGCAGAAAGGCTGATCACCTTTGGGGGACTTGGAAGACTCTAGAGTTCAGCGGGGCCTTCTAGCACTGCCTGAGTGTAGCCCAGGCCAAGGACTGCCAATTGCATACCACCTTTCTGCAAAGTCCACTTTATCCACCAAAGAGAGTAGTGGGCTTAATGTTCCCACACAGGGGAGGGGCCCAGAGAGGGTAACAGATATTGGTGCTGAGCATAGGGCTTTATATATGTTTAAAGCCTCTTGGTGTAGACATTACCCAATGAAGAATATTCCCCTTTTTCATTTTTTTTTTTGCGGTACCAGGGATTGAACCCAGGGGCGTTCTACCTCCGCGCTACACCCCCAGCCCCCAGCCCTATTTTTTTTATACTTTATTTTGAAACCGGGTCTCACGAAGTTGCGGAGGGCCTCACTAAGTAGAGAGAGAGAGACAGAGAGAGAGACAGAGAGAGAGAGAGCTGAGGCTGGCTGTGAACCCGGATCTTCCTGTCTCCGCCTCCCAAAGTACTGGTTTTACAAGCGTGCGCCACCACACCTGGCTCCAAAATTCCCCTTTTTCATCTTGTTTTTCTTTATTTAATTTGTCATCTACGGCTGTTAATTCCCCAAAGACATAAGACTGTTCTGTATGTTTGTTCCATAGCCTATATATGGAAAAAGTCTACGGGTCTATGATTAGTGCACATAGATCTTTGGTACCTTCCTTCTTACAGGGGTCTAAATTTTGTTTTCTTAACCTTTATCTCCTGAGAGTTCCATTCTCTCATTGCCTACACTTACCCAATATCTAACTCCTCAGTTCTTTATAATACTTAGGTTCTTGTCCATGCTTCTGTTCACTAAGAGTGGATATCTGGTCAAACCATGTATAATTATTTTGTTATAAGTTATAATCTAAACTTACAAAACCAGTGCTTTAATGAGGGGTTGATAGGTTCTTAAAGTTTAATGGAAATAATTTATTTTATAAAAACTTATTTATTTATTCAATAATTATATTAAAGATATGTTTATAAATACCACTGTGTTCATATCTGCATTTGGAACTGAAATATCTGAATCAGGAAAAAATAAACAAAATACAGAAAAAAACTATTGAAGGGGTTTAAGATTTTTTAAAAAAATCTTTTTAAGACCAAATATAATCCATTCAAAATTTTTCTCATAACTTTTAAAAGTTCAGATCTGACAAAATTTTTGTTCTTTGTCTTGGACTGGTTTTAATGTAGGATATGAGACATAAATAGGTAAAAAGGAGACAGACAGGAACAGAAAGAAAAAGTAAAATATATTTTTAATATAAGAACCTGGTGCTAAAGTGCCTCAACCTTTACTCCCCAAACCAGTTTTCATTCCCAGGCCTGTCTCTCCCAAATTTCTGGGAAATCTGTAGATCCTAGAGTTAACTGAAAGAAATATAATTGCCCTATGCATTGTTAATGACAGATATGATACTTTGAGAAACATAATTTAGGATACTCTCCATCTTGTCTGTCAATCAGATAAGAAAGACCTTGATCAGCCTGAGGACCCTAAATTCAACCAGACCACCAGGCCACCAGGAACTGCCTCGGGACTACCAGGCTGAGATCATCCTCACATACTTCCTCTAGCTCACTCCTCATGAAAGTCTCCTATGAGAAAGGAGCCCTGCACTCCCCAAAATGTCACTCTTCCTCTTGAGATGGTTCAGATTGTCCCTTGAATGTGTATTTCCTACTTTCCTAAATAAACCTCTATCTATGTCTCTGACTGGTGCATGCTGAAATTCTTTTCTGTCACATTAGCCAAGGACCCCACTGCTTCTGAGTTCCTGGGTTGAGGAATGGACCCATCACCCCAACAGCCTGAGCTTGCTACATTAAAGCTTTCTTAATAACTGATATTATTAACCAGTATTATTAATAAAGGTTCACTAATGCATTACATTTTTATTTTTTTTATTTTTTATTTTTTTGCGGTACCGGGGATTGAACGCAGCGGCGTTCTACTTCCACGCTATGCCCTCGGCCCTATTTTTTATACTTTTATTTTGAAACCAGGTCTCACGAAGTTGCGGAGGGCCTCACTAAGGAGAGAGAGAGAGAGAGAGAGAGAGAGCGAGCTGAGGCTGGCCGTGAATCCGGATCCGCCAGTCTCCACCTCCCAAAGTACTGGGATTACAAGTGTGCGCCACCACGCCCGGCCCTGCATTACCTTTTTAAATCAAAGTATTTATGAACATTAGGTGTATAATTTTTTCTGAACTGTACCTTTTAAGTTCTAGTACTACAATAAAATATTTTATTTTAATTTAAAACATTTTTATTTACTCCATGGCAAGATTTTTGACCAGCAAATTACAATGACCCAATAAAAACATAAAATGTAAGATAAAAAAATTAGGTATGAAGCTGGAAATCAAAATTTTATGAAGAATATAATCATGGCTCTGATCTAGATAAAAATATACTTTTCAAATATTTTATTTAGCTAATTAATTATTGAGAAATACTGTAAAATATTTCTAAGAATTCAGTTTTACATATATACATAGACACAGATTTACACAAATGTAAAAAATGAATTTGCAGTAAAAACTTATCAGAGAGAGGAGGAATAATCTTTCCTGCATCAGAAATAATTAACTTGCATATTTGTGGGAAATGACAATTGAACTTGCACTGTTGTTGATAGTCTAAAACTTGCACAATTTTAAAATAGCTCAAAGATAATAAAAGACAGAGGATTCTGTTGATTGGGTATATTAGTCAGGAAGCAAGTGAATCTCTCTGTCTCTTCCTCTCTCTTTCATTTAAAAAAATGATATTGTTAGAAATAAATTTTCATTCTGTCTTAAGAAAAGACATAGATTTGAAAGCAGCTGGGCAAGTTGAATTTTACTTTTTGCAAAAAGGGATCCTGCCACCAGTAAAGTCAGGTGTGCAGGAACAACATGGTGGAAAACTGGTTGGTGTTTTATTTCCAGCGTGGGGCTTCTGTGCTGTGCTCCTATTCAGGGAAGCATGGCCTCACAATCTACACCATTGGTTGAAGGGGATGCTGTGGAAGGAGTTGACACTCACAATTTCCAGGAAATACTATCTTTACAAAAAATACAAGCACACACAAGATTGTACAATGGCAGTTCTACAAAATGGAGCCTAAGTCAAGCTATTCCTTTGATAGAAAATACCTAATTATATTCTCACAATCCTTGTGACTCATTTCTTTGATAAACTTACATTTAAATAAGTAAAAGTCAGCAAACTTTATTTAAATTGATAAAGAATTTCTCATCCTTTGCTTGACTTTCTAGAGGACTTCTGAAAGAAGTCTACATAAAAGTTCTTAGTAATTTTCTCTATGATACTCCAGGATCTCTCTGATTTCAAGCAACAAAGTCCTTTTCAGGTCTGGCCTCTAACCAAGACAGTCTGACTATTGTCCTCAAGTGCAATTAACATTACTCACATTTCCTATTGACTATAGGTTCTTCTCTAAAAATTTTGCTTTAGGAAATGTGTAGTTGTAACTCCTTTCTCTGGTCCTTTGAGTTGTAAATATTTTTCCAGCCTTTGGCCAGTTTTCTCACCCAGTAATATTCCCTTAGGGATCTGAGAGATAATCCCTTTGAAATGTAATCATCAAAAGAGATAGAGGCCTTGTAAGAGCCCAGTTCTCCAGTGAATAAGATGAGGTACTCCACTACCAAGAAAGAGAGTGCCCTTGTCTCCTGGTGTACAGGCCTAACCTTCAAAAGCACCAATTAGCAAACATAGGTTGTTTAATCACATTGGCCAACTTCCTCCCTTATGTCCTCTGCACTTTTCCTCTAGTTCACTTCTTTGCTTAAAAAGCGTTCTCACCCCTTGCTTCCATGGAGTTGAGTTCAGTCTCCATCTACTATTATAATAGTCTTTAATATAGTCTTCCTACTCCTTTTTAATATGTCTGGTGTAATTGTTCTTTGACACCCTTCAAGGATTTGTTTTTCTTTCTCCTTCTTTCTACCTACCCTTGTTATGAAGATCATTCTTATCTACTTTCAAATTCAATCAGCTTTCACACACTTTTTAATAATTTTATATTTCAAAACTGACACAGACCTAATCAGTGAGAGTTGGAGAGGGAAGAAATTATTATGGAAATAAAAGATTTTTAAGCAGACATAAAGAAGTTTTAAGCACATGAATGCATATTATCTATAATTTATTGCTACATTTTTGGTCTGTTTCTAGTATAATAATGGGTAAAACTGGGACAAGTATTATACTACTTTGTAGGTAAAATAAAAATCAATTTTTTCTTCTATGCTTGTATTGAAACGGAGGTGTCTCCTCTTTTTACGGTTCTTGTCCGGTGGATTTTGATGAATGAAGTCCAAGGACTAGCGAAGGGCATAAAAATATGAAAGTTTATTTTAAGTTAGGGAAAGATAAAGGACAAAGCAGCTACCCCCCAAAGGGCGGGTCCCAGAAAGAAATTGACCTTGAAGCACTTGAGGAGTGGGCTTTTAAACCTTCCTGAAGGTTCTCTTATGATTGGTCTGGATTGGATTTGGGAGAACCAATGGCTTTTGCACAATTTTGATCCTTAATTTGAATGATATGTGTGGGCTGGTCAAGGCCCTGATTCCCTGGTGCCCATCATTCTCTCACCTTCCTGCTCACCTCCCCCAAGCTCACAGAAAGGGCGATGCAGACGGCTGCTTTAATTCTTCCTGTTCCCAGGTCCTCTGCCCTGATGCAGTATATTTTTACTATAAAACTTGTTATTTTCATAGGCTGTATTTATATATATTTTTTTCAATAATTTTGTCTGAAATGTGTCTACTCACTTAAACTAATCAATTTTAAAATTTTGGTGTGTGTGTGTGTGTGTGTGTGTGTGTGTGTGTCTGTGTGTGTCTGTGTCTGTCTGTCTGTCTAGGGTTGTACTATTTGGCTACAGACCTAGTCCTTTTAATTTTGAAATAGGATCTTACTAAGTAATTGCATGCTGGCCTTGGGTCTATGGTCTTTTTGTCTTAGCCTCCAAAGTACTGGGATTATATGCATGTGCCACTATGCCTGGTTCTTGGTCATTTTTTAATCTCAAAAACTTTCCTTATTGTTTTATTTGAACTGATCACTATCCTAAAATGGCCCTGATTATTTAATTGAATATTTAGGTTATATATTCTATATTTCTGATATTTTAATATATTTTCTCCATTTTGTGGAAATTTTGCAAAGTTTGGATTTGTTAATTTATTTTCTTTATTTTTAGGTCTAGTATTTGCAAACTCAATTTTTTAAAAATATATATGCCAGGTTGTAGATTTTAAACTCTGTTTTCTTACATAATGACCAGTAATTAATTCAAAGAAAATTAATTATTATTTTGAAAGAAGCAGATATATTCTAAAATCACATTCACTAATTATATGCTGCATGTACATTTCTTGCAATGCCTGCCTTATAAAATAAATGCCACAGACTAAATTTTGCAACTGAAGTAAAATTCAAGACTTGTACTTTGCTTTTTTATCATTGAATTAGAGCTTCAACAGTAGCCTTTATACTCAGGCATTCTTTTCAAAGAAAAAATGAAAATAAATGAATTTTCTACTAATTTGACTAATTTTCTTATGAAACATAAGTATGGGAGCAAGTTCTACTATGTCTTTCTCCAATAAAAATGCATACCTCCTTGTGGGAAAAAAATTATAATGAGAAAGATGAGACCATAATGTGGAAAAATGAGCTACAGTTAAACAATGAGGGATTCCAATTTAAGTAGTATAGCAGTCTATGCAGGCTGAAAAATGCTTCTGATATGAAATGTAGAAAATACTAATAAAATATGAATGGTATAATATTATATGTATATTTGAAAGCAAAAGAAAGTAGAATTTGCTGGAATGAAAACAAAGAGGATGCCCCATTTTAGCTGTGACACCTAAAGAGCTTGGAGATTGTTATTTCCATTCTTACATTAACAGCAATAGCAATAAAACAACAAAAAGTAGACAAACTAAAAGTAAATTATTTTCCTTTACAAACAAGCCATTGCCCTGATACCTAGTCACAACTTCCTAAAGGGGCAGATCCAAGAACTGTTCATTGGGAGCAGAATGTATAAGAAGCACTAAACAATAATTTGATAAATTATTGGAGGATGATTGTGTATTAATTCGAGAGTGAGAAAGTTGTGGGGAAAACACTCTTAGAAAGTTCCCTCCATTTTTATGAATTTTACTTGCAGGAACCTTATTATTTTTTCTATTTGACAATTTCAGAAATAAATTATTGTGTATTTGGATGGATGAGGAGAATAATACTAATTTTAAAAAATATACTCGCAGCTTTCTCAACAAAGCCCCGCATTCCTAAAGAAAAAAAATTAAGCTTTTATCGAATAGGGGCAAGGGAATGTCTTCTAATCCTTACACATCTGTATTAGTCAAGGTTCTGTACAGTAACAGAATTCCCATGATATGTATGTTATAAAATGGGATTTATCAAACCATCTTGTACTCCAAAGCACTGTAGTCCCAAGTGGCCACCTGTACCAGGAGAACCAGAGGAGCCCGAGCTTATCAAGTGGTCCAAGGGTTAGAGACTCAGAACAAGTGCGACTAATGATGCAAATCCAGTTCAAGATGGAAAAATCTGGAAACTACCCAGAGCATCCTAAGTGAAAGTTTAGTTAGAAGAGCAATGAAGCTGAAGTCCAGATTCACCAGAGGAGAACAGACTCATGTTCACCAGGAAGAATCAAGCTTGCCTCCACACTGCTTCTTCCTTCTTCCACCATTTGTTCCATCCAGGCCTCCAGTCTATTGGACAGTGCTGCCCACATTCAGGATGCAACATCCTGCCCAATCTGTTGTTTCATATGCCAATCATCGCAGGTAATCCTTGGGGTCTAAAACCAGTCAAGTTGACAATCTAGATTAACCATAAAAAGTCCACCCCTTGTCAACTAAACACCCAACCATGTTTCTTTGAATTATACTTAACCTCCAAATGAACTCAATATCAGTATCATAATCTCACCTAATATGACGTAAGTATCCTGCATACAACTAAAAAACACACTAATTCCTTCACCTGAATATAAGCAGTTTTCTAAGTGATGTTTACTCTTCTCCTGAAAAACATCTATCTTTACTGTTTTACCCAAAAGAACAGGAAAACATAGTCAACAGGAATTGTTATTCAAGGAAATACATTGAAAATACTGCAGCTAATAAAGAGAATGAAAGGGAGGAATAAAAGTGCTATATCACCAGAGAAATATTTGTGGGAGTCACAATCCAAACACACAAACCTATTAAAACTCTGAGATTTGGACAGAAAAATGTTTCACTTTCTAATACCACCACACTAAGGGAGCTCCAATCTAAAACCAGTGGATCATAGCTGATTGTATGACAAAAACACAGACTCTGTGAGCGGAATTACTAAATGAAGTATAAAGTCAAGAGAGGAGATAAAAATAAACACACTCAAGGAATATGAAGACTCTAGCAGCTATAACTACCTATAGCAAATATTAAACACAATCCAACTCCTAGTAAGGTTACTATAAATTCTCAAACTAAGGACCTTTTCTATTTATCTCCTAATCTTATTGCTTAATACTATATGTTCATCTTTTATAAATAAAATTATAATACATGTTAAAAACAACAAAAATCACAATGTAACTATACATAGCAATTATCAGAACCTAACACATATAAATGTATACAGAAAATATAAAATAACATGAATAATATGTAAAAGAATAAAAATGGGAAAATGTAGACAACATGTAATATGATAAAGATAATGTTAGCGTAAATATGGAACATCTAAGGAAGAATTATAAGAAAATGTTTTGGTAACATAATTTCTATGCTGTCCAAGGAATGATCCATTATCCCTCTTGATGATATTCTATAAAACGGCTTAACTACTTGAAGACAAGTCCATTGCCTGACTTTCTTCCATATTTAGCATTATAGATGCTATATCAACATCAAATTATCGCTGGAGGTTAATACCAAGAGAAATTTAATGAGATTCTCCCTATTACCACCACTACTACAATCTTTGTGATGGAAATTCCCTGTAATATAAATAATAAAGTTATACCTTTTTGCTTCTGATGAATATTTTGTGTATATATCTTGTTCCTCTCTGTTTATATACTTTTTGAGGAGTTCATAAAACAGTCCTCAAATCATCTGCTTTATAAAAGCCTAACATGCTTTTATATTTGGTTAGTAGTGACACTATTTGTTAGGGTAATATTACTGGTAGTGTGTTGTATACTTCTTATTTCCAATGACCAACTTCATATTTGGGGCATAAGTTCAAAATATTTTGGGTTCATATTCTTTGTATCTCTTAATTTCTCCATTTGGTTTTTATTACCGTTAAACTCCAGTCATATTTTGAAATTATTTAATTATAAATATATGTGTTGAATAGATGTAATGCATATGTGGGGCATAAATATTATGTGTAAGTTATATAAATAATAAAATTGTCATAATTAATATAATAGATTATAATTACAAGTACGACATTGAAGTAGCTCTTTAAAGACTAGGTATTATTTTTAATGCTCATTTCCAAATATCTGCATTGTTTATTAAATTGTATTTTAGGAAGTAAATATTCACAATGAATCTAATTTTTACCTCTATCCCAGAGTTGGTAAGTGATAAGCTTTTATAAGTTTTAAGGTCCTTGGGCCTCAATTTGCATCCCTAAGTGGAATCTATTCATTTGAAACCATAAATATCTTTAAGCAATTTTCATGCTCAAATAGTCATGAAATTGAGGGGGTTTTAAGCTTCAGTAAATCACATACATTTTCTATTTTCCTTAACTCCTTTTCTTTTGTGTAGATGTGGAATATGTTCCTAAATTACTCATGGGAGAACACTTTTGGTAATATGGCACATATAAAGAATTCTGTATTAATTTATTTTGAGATTTATTTAAAGAAATTGAAGAACAACTTAAAATGTCATGAAAAAGCAGCTTATATAAAAAATCACCATTAAAATATGGAATACAATTTTTCATATCTTTGAGATAAAATATTATATTCAAAATTATGTCTAATAATATATATTATATATAATAGATAAAATAAACTTATCAACAACAATTTTATTTATTTTGATTCATATACTTTTAATACTTTTATTGGTGAGTTGTAATTATACATCATAGTAAGGTTCAAAGTGATACAAACATGCACACAGCACTTGATATGTTTTCTTTTGTATCCCATTCCCCTCTCTCCTCCTTCTCCAAATATGTTAGTGATACTGGTAGTTTTAAACTATTTCCTTCTTCAATTCTTCTTTCTCCCATAATAATTGTGTGAAAGCAAAAATTTTCTTAGGCAAAGTTAAGCATAGAAGTCTTTATTCAAGTCTAGTGCATTGGCAAGAGAAAGATCAATACTCTATCCAAGTTTAACCTCAATGAAACAAAAAGCTGGAGAGTTGTGAAGAGCTGTAGTAGGGTGGGAGTAGAGATTTACCCATAGGCCTCATCTCACACAATGGAAAAATAAACATTTACATGGTAGGGACTGGTTTTATAATTTAAAGAGAGGTATCCCCATTAAGTTCCTGCCACCTCCATAGACTGAAAAATAGGGTTCTTTTTGTTCTTCTTTATTGCTGAGTAGAATTCCATTGTGTGTATTTCCCACAATTTTGTAATCCACTCATCTGTTGATGGACACCTAGGTTGGTTCCATGATTTGGCCACTGTGAATTGTGCTGCTATGACCATGGGTATACATACATTACCGTAGTTTTCTGGTTTCAATCCCTTTGGTATGATACCCAGTAGTGGTATAGCTGGATCTTATGGTGGGTCCATTCCCAGTTTTCTGAGGAATCTCCACACTGATCTCCATAGTGGTTGAACTAGTTTGCGATCCTACCAACAGTGTAGAAGAGACCCAGTTTCTCCACATCCTCGCCAACATTTATTGTTGTTTGACTTCTTAATGATTGCCATTCTTATTGGGGTCAGATAACATCATTTGCAAGCAAGTGGAAGGATCTGGAGAACATTATGTTAAGCGAGATCAGTCAATCACAAAAAAAGAAGGGACATATGTTTTCTTTAATATGTGCAACCTAAGGAGTAGTAGGGTCACACAAGGGACTCTGGTTGATAATGGAGAACCCTCAGTGGAACAAGGGAATTGGTTACAAGGGAAGGGGGAGGACAAGAAAGAAGTGAATTAATGGAATTACTATCATAAACAATATGTACATGTGAAAATATACCAACATTATTCTTGGTACTTCATACGGGTGGGGGGAGGTGGAGGGGCACTAAGAGCTGTGTGCTTATATGCTAACATCAAATAGATATTCATTGCAATGTAAGATTCCAATGCACCAATAGAAGCACGTTAAAAAATTCAAATTCAAACAATACTATAAAAAATAAAAAAATATAAAAAGGGCTGGGGTAGAATGCCCCTGGGTAAAAAAAAAAAAAAAAAAATAGGGTTCTATCTTCCTTGGTAATTGCATTTCAAAGGCATGTCTCCCAGGTTTTTTAGGGAAGAGGGATTTCAATTATAAAATCTAAGCTAGAGGTTTTTAGAAAAGATTTACATGTCAAAGGGGCAGAGAAAGAATTTACAATTACAACTTTTCTGAAGTAAATGCAGAGACCTCTGTGATTAGCCTATCTGATTTGGATTCTGTAGTGGCCAGGGTAACAGGGGGTTAAGGGACCTAGAGGCAGGGAGAGGCTTGGCTAAGAAAAATATTAAGAAATATTAAGACTGCCCTGGTTACTCAGATTAATAGTAATATATAAATATATATATATATATATATATATATATAATTTTATCTAATGTATATACATTATTAGATAAAATAATTTGGGCATTTATTTAGTCAATATTACTATTAATGATCTAAAGGTCAGATTTAAAATATAATTATGCTGAAATATACAAATTGAGTATGAAGTAAATATAATTTTTTAAGTTATTTTATAGCCGGGCGTGGTGGCGCACGCTTGTAATCCCAGTACTTGGGAGGCTGAGACCGGAGGATCCGGGTTCGCGGCCAGCCTCAGCTACTTAGTGGGACCTTCCGCAACTTAGCGAGACCCTGTTTCCAAATAAGGAATAAAAAATAGGGTGGGGGTGTAGCTCGGAGGTAGAATGCCCCGGGTTCAATCCCCAGTACCACAAAAAAAAATTATTTTATATAAATTATCCTTTCAATATATGCTATCATTATTAAAATATAGTGGTGCATGGTAGCACATGCATGTAACCCCAGTACTTGGGAGGCTGAGACAAGAGGATGACAGGTTTGAGACTAGCCTCAACAACTTAGCAAGATCCTCAGCAAGACCTCTTTTTAAAATAGAAATAAAAAGGGCTGGTAGTGTAGCTTTGAGGTAGAATGTCCAGGAGTTTAGTAACTTCACCCCAGAATATATATATGTTATAAATGAAGGGTTTTGTGTGTGTGTGTGTGTGTGTGTGTGTGTGTGTGTGTGTTACTGAGGATTGGATCCAGGGGCATTCTACCTCTGAGCTACATCCCCAGCCCTATTTTTTATTTTTAATTTTGAAACAGGGTCTCGCTAAGTTGAGGAGGGCCTCACTAAGTTGCTAAGGCTGAACATGAACCTGTGATCCTCCTGTGTCAGCCTCCCAAGTACTGGGATTACAGGCGTGTGCCACCACATCTAGATGAGAATAGATTTTAATCAAAATTTTAAGTAAAATATTTAAAGTTAAATGTTCAAAGAATTTAATTATATTATTAATTATGTTGATAAAAAACTATTTGCAGTTCTAATATTCAGCATTACAATAGATGACTAAGTTAAGAATTGATGTATATTTTGAATATTTTATTTAGATATATGTACCCAATTTTCAGAAAAATATGATTTTTAAAATAGGGCAAAACATTCCTGAGCCACTTTGTACAAATGGTTCTGAAACCCTCCTGACAAACTAGAACACAAAAGGAAACCAGAAAATGGACATTAATCTCAACTAAGTAATATTTTGTTTTTATTTTCGTTTTTGCATGAATCTATTTCATTCCTTAAAACTGAGAAAAGAAATCTGATAGTAAGTTTATCTTTTCTCTCCCCTAAGACCTTCTGTATTTCACACCTTATGAATTCATAAGCAATATCTGATTCCAGGTTCCATTGCAGCAAAATTCAGAAACAATATGTCTTAGATTATGGTTTTTTACTGAGGATGTATATCAGCATTTCCCTGGGGTTTGATAATGTTCAAAATGGGAGGCGATCGCTCCGGTACATGCTGTGGAGCCAATCACTGAATTCCATGAAAGGACCAGGGGAGTGCGTCTCTTTCTCTCAGTGGAGGAGAGAGGGGAACAAAACTCAGGATAAGCAGGATCCTTGGCTTATGTGATAAAAAACAATTCCAGCACACACCAGACAGACAGATATTTAAGAAAACAGGAATTATACTTTTACGGTAGAATGCAAGCCACCCCAAAAGTAAGAGAGGCACCTTTGGGGGTTCATGGATCTTATTTAGTAGGAGACCTTCATGCGGGGTTGGTAGGAGAAGGTATGTGAGGATGACATCTGTCCAGATGCTTTGATCATCTTTGGAGTCCTGATGGAGCCTTCACTATCTTCTCCATTGGTATCTTTCCTATTTAAACTATTCAAGGACAGCTAACAGTGTCCAAGGAAATTACTTTTTTGTTTAAAGCATTTACAGGTGATATGGCTAACATTGCCTGAGGATATTACTCTCGTGTGACCTTTGTCCTCTGACCAACAAATATCTCTCCTTCTTAACTATTCTTAGGCTGTATGTTAACAATTTAAGGTGTTTTGTGAGTTTCCAGTGTGGTGCCCAGCCACCTTTCTGGATCCTTCGTATCATCTTGTCATGGGAAGACACGATTTCTTGGGGGTTCTTGGCTTCCGTGTCAAAAATAATTTCAGCACACGCCAGTCAGAGATAAAGGCATAGGTTTAATTCAAGAAAGGTGGGGACACACGTTCAGGTGCAGTGCGGGCCATATCAAGGGCATCTTTTCCTATAGGGTACACTTGAGAGTGGCTGGCCAGGGGCACCATGGGATGGTGGCCTCCTCTTTGAAGCTTGCCAAACAAAAGGTATTGAGACAGGACTCCCAGGGACTCCGGAGGCTTGGAGACTTGGAGACATGAAGCCAGGGTTCACGGCTTGTCTAATAAAAGCTGTTAACTTTTTCCTGGGATTCCCCCGCCCTGAGGAAACTGAGGCAAGAGGAGTTCTGACCCCGCAGGAATTTTAGATGTGAAGCTAGCCCATTGTGATTTTACAGATATGGACCTGGCTTTTTTTTTGGTAAGTCCCGGGCAAGCCCTGCAGGGTGAAGCTAAAGGTTTTAGATTTTTAAAACTATATTTTCCTTTCCCAATTTGATTCCTTTCTACCTAAAATTTTATCTCTTCTATTCTACCTCATCAGTCTCTGTTGTCTGACCAATAGATACCTCTTTGAGGATAGTCAGCAGTACTCAGGGTAATTATTAAAAACATAAATCCCTCAGAAACATGGGACTAACAAGCCTTGCTGGTGTGTAAGGGTATTAGGAAATTTTACCACAGGCTTCCATAGCAAAGTTACATTTTCCTTGTTCTTCCTTTATGTCTCCTTTCTGCCTATGTATTTTATTTTCTCTATCCTACCTCAATTTCACATGCTTGTGATCTATAGGTTCTTCTATACAATGAGTCCCAAGACAAGACTCCCTCTTCCTTCATTCTACTCAGAAAAATTTCTCCCACAATGAAATCTATGGGGGAAAGAATCGTTATTATTTCACATTTAATCTCCTTAAAATTTTTAATCATTTTTCTAAATCTTGTTCAAATGATAATCTTATTTTATAATAAAAATTATTTAAAACCTGTTGGGGTATTATTGAAATGTGTGGTATAATTGATTCAGTATATTCAACTATGCAAATATAGGAAATAAAGTTTATTACCCTATTTTCATTTGGATTATATATTTTTTGAATCTACAAGTGATATAGCACTATTTGAACCAAACAATTTAGACTTGCATGTTCTGATGAAGAATGTATTATGATGGTTTATACCTATCAGCCAATTGTGAATTAGTAAGAACTTGTACCCTTGATAGAAGTTTGTTATAATAATCCTACCATATGTCACATCCTAAAAAATCCTAGGAATAGACTCAAACAAGAGAATTAGTTCTAACTTAGACATAAGAATTTAACTTTATTTTCACTTTTTTATTCGTGTGATACTGGGGATTAAACCTAGAGGCATTCTACCTCTTAGCTACATCCCAGCCCTACTTTTATTATTTATTTATTTATTTATTTATTTATTTATTTATTTTGAAACAGGGCATCACTACATTGATGAGGCTGGCCTTGAACTTGCAATCCTCCTGTCTCAGCCTCTCAAGTACTGAGATTACAGGCATGTGCCACTATACCCAGCTTCACTTTTCTTTTGATGGTTGGCAAATTTTTTTTATTATCAATCAAAAACTTCATACCTACAATAGAAAAATAAATGTTTATTTAATGAACAATTAGGTGAAAAATATCCAGGGCCTTATAGGATCTTCACCATGCACTAGGTTTTATGCATATCTTAGAAGACAGGACAATAGCTCACCGAATGCAAATGGGAGTCACATGGCCTCTGGTCAGGAGGCAGTGAACTCTGTTTAAACAGACCTAGGAGTATGGGACCTTTTGAAAGATGGGCTTTCAATACGACTCATCTGGTAGATCAGGGTTTGTCTTGAATTAACAAAGATTTGCAGAGACTGCTGACTTATAAAACTGACTCCTACTAAACTTTCAGATTTAAAAAAAAATCCATGTTAAAATTCTGTGGGGCCGGGCGTGGTGGCGCAAGCTTGTAATCCCAGTACTTTGGGAGGCGGAGACCAGAGGATCCAGGTTCATGGCCAGCCTCAGCTCTCTCTCTCTCTCTCTCTCTCTCTCTCCTTAGCGAGGCCCTCTGCAACTTCGTGAGACCCGGTTTCAAAATAAAGTATAAAAACTAGGGCCGGGGGCGTAGTGCGGAGGTGGAACGCCCCTGTATTCATTCCCCAGTACAGCAAAAAAAAAAAAAAAAATTCTGTGGGTCTGTTTTTGCTTTGGTTTTCTGTTGACAATGAGAATGTGGAAGCACACTGTCCTTCACTGTTTGTGTCTCTTCCCTGATGGATAGATTTTAAGAGATGAAGAGAATTTACAAACTAAAGACTTTAATCATTCAGCAGAAAATGATGCTGAGATTGTTTGGCCCTATTTCTCATAACACAGAAGAAAGAGAAACAAGTAAAGTTGCCATTTTTCTCCTTCATCCAGGGAGGGTTGTTGTGACCTGGATCAGTTGCGTCTGCTGTAGTCATAGTTATACTTGAAAAATATTGTCATGATTAGTACTGGGGCGAAATAAAGAACCACCTTCACTTTTTAATTATGAATTAAGAATATTTAGCGGCATTTGCCTGTAGTCTAACTACCGAGGAGTTTTAGGTAAAAGAACCAGGAGTTAAAGGTCAGCCTGGCAATATAGTAAGGCCTATTTAAAAAAGAAAAAAAAAAAAGAGCCCAGTGTAGTGGTACATGCCTAAAATCCAGTACTCATGAGGCTGAGACAGGAGAATCTCAGGTTCAAGGCTGGCCTCAGCAACTTAGTGAGACCCTTAGCCACATAGTGAGATCCTGTTTCAAAATAAAAATTAATAACAAAAAAGGCTGATGGTGTAGCTTAGAGGTAGAATGCCCTTGGTATCAATCCTCAGTAATTAAAAAAGAAGGAAAGAAAGAAGAAAGAAAGATGAAAGAAAGAAAGAAAGAAAGAAAGAAAGAAAGAAGAAAGAAAGAAAGAAAGAAAGAAAGATAGAAAGAAAGAAAGAAAAAAAGAAAGAAAGAAAAGAAAAGAAAGAAAAAGAAAAACCAGAATAAGGAAAAACACTTTAAACATCACTACAAAGCATTGTAGTTGACAAATCCTAAAATGATATTTGGGTAGAATGATATAATTGAGGGTTGTGAATGTCTCACATTAAACCAACATGATGCATTTATTACCAATTGAATATCTTCATTTCAATTAAAAATAGATGGTTTAAGTTCATTGTGCATATTGAGTTATGTATCGGAGTATCCATAAATACAGTAATTGTGTGTGTGTGTGTGTGTCCAGTCAGAAAGATAGAAAGTGTGGGGGGGAATAGCTTGGGAAAAGTTTCTGAAAATATTGAATCAAAGTTGATAATATTATGATTTGCACTAAGATAAGAGTATTATTGAGTAAAACTGATACCCTAAAACAAAAGTACAAGTCGGGCGTGGTGGCGCACGCTTATAATCCCAGTACTTTGGGAAGCGGAGACCGGAGGATCCGGGTTCGTGGCCAGCCTCAGCTCTCTCTCTCTAATTATTGAGGCCCTCCGCAACTTCGTGAGACCCGGTTTCAAAAAAATAAAGTATAAAAAATAGGGCCGAGGGTGTAGCGCGGAGGTAGAATCCTCCTGGGTTCAATCCCCGGTACCGCAAAAAAAAAAAAAAAAAAAAAAAAAAATCTA
>PVJS01001024.1:0-58753 GCA_004027185.1 Glis glis | reverse complement strand
TGTTTTCTTTTATTAAATATGGCAAAACCAATATCTGATTCTTGCAATTAAACATCTTTACTGAACCAGGGACGGTGGTATACACCTATGATCTCAGTACTTGGGAGGCTGAGACAGGAGAAACACAGGTTCAAGGCCAGCCTCAGCTTACTAAGTAGTAAGATACTGTTTCAAAATAAAAAATAAACGTAGTTGGTGTGTAGCTCAGAGGTAGAATGCACCTGGGTACCATCTCTAGTACCAAGACAAACAAAACATCCTTACTATTGTAAAGAATAAATAAAGATATTTACCATACTGTGCATCCTAAAGAATACTTCTCCATAGTTTAGAGTACTTTTAAGACCTTAAATAAATCTTTGATGGGTGTTAAAAAATTTACAGTATCTTGAATTTCCTGTTAATTATAGTTTTTAAAAAATTAGATATAACTGCTTATTGACAGCTGAAAAGCATTCACTCACATAACTCCCTAAATGAACCAATTTTCTCAAGTCAGAGCTATTATGGAAATATCTGTAAAGTTCCACCCACATCTGTTGTTTATTTTATTATCATCTATATGTGTTTAATATTATCATACATATGTATATACAAACATTTTTCTATATTTATTTATATCTGTTTATAGAAAGAAAAAATTTTCTAATCAAAGTAAAGATATTCTAAAACATTTTTTTCAATTCAACTATTGAAGAATGAATTGTCTAGGCAATCAATGTCTCTACATAGTTCCCTTTCTCTCCATGCCTGAGGCTACGGGTAATCTATTAAAGGCACCCAAAGCTACCCTTTTATTCTTTAGGTTTTGGTCCACAATCTACATTTAAGCATCAGTGCTCTTTTCATTAATTTTTTGTCCCTTAGTTTTAATTCCTTTTCTTGATAATTAGATTTCAATCTCTGTCCCTCTTTGCTCCGTCTGTGTGTGTCTGTTTCTTTCTATTTCTGAGTATACATGAAACTCTGGTTGTAAGGGTGTCTTGCTTATGACTGTGGCTCCCCCCTCCACAAAATGCTACCTCTCATTTAATTCCTACATCTGCAGAAAATGCAACCTGTGAGTGGTAGCCCAGGTCTGTGACTTTGGCACAGGTTTGCTGTATTCTGCACCCAGACGAAGGCTGACTCCATGGGCTCCAGTCTGTCTGGGGGTGGAGGTAATCTGACAAGAATAACTTAATAGCCACAGGCAGACTGCACACCAAGTGCATAGTTGCCAGGACAGCAGAAATGCTAAGTTTACTGTAAGAGATGAGCAGCTTTCTAAAAGTGTCTAGCTGTGGGGAACTAAAGCTTCCAGATGGCAGAATTGCTGCTGATCTGCATACAGACATTCCATCCTGCAATTCTTCAAGACACAGTCCCATTCTGAGCAATTTTAACGTTAAACTGAAAAGATAGTCTTCTCTTCCTACCCTCCTCTTCTTCCATCATACTAACAAATGTGCAGGGCATTCTTATTTTTTCATTGCAAATTAGAGGCACAAAATACTTTTAAAAATATGTAGTTTATTTTAGAAAATAAAGAAATAGATTCAGAAGGCATATAACTATGTATTCTCTCACCCACACATGTGTCAAAGAGTGCAAATAATTATACCTGCTTCCCTTTATGACATTCTTCTGATAAATTCATTGTATATAGTGTTGTGTAAAAGAGTAACAGTACCTTGTTTTAATAAAGAGACACTGTTAAGAGCACTAAAATCCAAATTCAAAATAAAGTAATGTCCTATGATCTTACCATCTGGATGAGACACTTGGCAATTTGAAACACAGGCAACGCTCCAAACTCAGGATAGTTCACAAGGTTCTGGGTAGTAAATACAGAACGGAAGTGTCCTAGAGACCAAGCCTTTTATTTCCTTAGTTGGGCATGCGTCGAAGCTATCATCAGGCTTAGAAAGTTGTTCATAAAAGAAGACAGAAGTGAAATATTTTATTCCTAAACAAAGCTAGATACATATTAAAGAGAGGTCAGCAGTATATCAATTTTTTACAAATTCTAATAGCTCATTGTTTCAGAACCATTGGATAAAACATTCTTATCACTGGTTGGTGAAGTCACTTCTGTCATATACTAAGTTTCTATAAATGTGTTGGTTTGTTTCTCAGTTGTTTATTCATTTAGTTTTATATTAAATGTAGGAAGGACAAGTTTTTAAAATTCCATTAAAAAGAACATGTTTCTGATTTTTATAAGTATTTCTTTGAATTTACAATATTTGCATTATTAGAACAATGCACAACAGAACACTGAAATAGAGTATCCAGCATTTACTATTCAATTTAATGGGAACTATTCTACAGTATTTCTATTATTAATGATATTTTCTGTATATAGTAGATGGTCTTAATTATGTTAATAAAGATTCTTTTGATTCACATTTTGCTAAAAATCTGTTTGTTTTTGTGTGGATGTGGTACTGGGGATTGAATTCAAGGGCATTCTACCTCTAAGTTACACCCCCAGCCCTATTTTAATTTTTACAGGGTCTTGCTAAGTTGCTAAGGCTGACTAAGAACCTGCTATCCTCCTGTCTCAGCTTCCCAAGAACTGAGATAACAAGCATGCACCACCACGCAGGGTGTAAAAATGATATTTGAATTTTATTAAATGGTATTGAATTTCATTAAATGTTTACATTAAATAATCTTTCCTTGATTTCTAATATTAATTTCTATTGATAATTAAATTAATTTCATGGATTATTTTATCGGAAATGTTTAAGTTCAAGCACCATTTTATGTTATCCACAATATTCCTTTCCACTTTAGTGACTTCTGACTTCCTTTTCTGATATATTACTAAAAATAATTTTGATTAATGTTTAAGATTGAGATTATCTCTATCTCTACTTTTATCCCTATAAGACTAGATAATCAAGGACAAATTTATAGTGTAAGTATTTATAGTGTCTTGACCCATTACCATAAGAAAAAACACAATAAAAACACCGTGGGGCATGTAAAAAACTGAAAAATATGAAGTAATTATGAGATTTCAGGAAAGTGTTGAGTTGGGAAAATTTAGATCAAGTGTCTGGATTATCTCAAATGGGTAGAGCTGTTCATTAAGGGATCATTATATGCTTGGGACTGCAAAAGGAACCCAGTCTTTTATTTTCTTGAAAACTACCAAGTTATGATAAATGTGAAACGTTGCATTCAGAAACCCTTTATCTGACATTCTCCATCTGGACTGTAGCTTCTCTCTGTCAAAGCCAGTGAGATACTCTGTAAGAGTAAGATATAACATGCATAATGATGTAATTTCAAACAACAGAGTGTTGAACAGAGCTTATCATTTTGAAGATAGAAAACAAAGTTTTTCAGTGACTAAGAAAGAAGTATCACTCAAAGAAAAAAATTGTTATAGCTTAAAGTTTCAGAGTGACCTTGGGAAAACAGTTGTTTCTCGTTAACTCTGTATATGGTTTATGTATATATGTCATCCCAGTCTGATGCCTGGAAGTAAATATTTTTGCCTTCTCAGTCAAAGCTAATTTTCTTTTTCTCCCTTCCTCTCTCATATTTATTTGTATGTATATAAAAATAAATGAATATATTTTATATAAACATATCTATATATAGATAGATAGTAGTGGATTTATATCATGATAGTGAGCTTTTGTAAACAAACACACACATAATTTTAAACTTACCCTATCCCTTACTGTTTTAGTAGCAAAAATTTCATTGAATTAAAAAAGTTTAGCTGTACAAATATCCCACTTAAAGGCAAAACCATGCAAATTGTTACCAATGTGCTTTCTTTCAATTACTTATTTTGTTATCAATAATAATTCCTAAATTTGAGAAGACAGAAATGTTCAGAGGATATATAATAAAAGAAAATAACCTGTAGTACTACTAACACACTTTAACAATATTGATATCTTGTCAGATATGCTTCAGAATTGCCTTTCTTTTAGGGGCAGAATGTTGCAGACATAGTTACAATCTCCCAATCCTGGTCCTCCTTATTCTTCCTTCATCGTGTTAACAACTGAATTTTAGTTATGCATAAACGCACGCATAAATACAATTAAAATAAAGAACAACCACTAAATACCAAAAAGGCTATATATTGAACACATATACATATATATGATTCAGATATACTTTTTGTTTTGTTGTTTTTCAATGGCTGTTTTTCATTTTCAAGATAAGTATTGGTAACTTTTATGTCCATTGTTGCTTCATTTATTTCTGCCTATTACTGTTCTATAACACCTTGAAATACTTGTTTGATTTGATTTTTATAGATATTATATTTTTCTTTTTGCTTAGAAGCATAACTGCACTTTTACAAATTTTCTTTTGATTTACATACCTAACTAATTTTGTGAAAATTTTATTTTGGGTAATAGATTTCTTCATGTGTTTCTCTAAAATCTTCATGAATCTTGATTTTCAGGTTAACCATTGGGTGGAACTTTTGTTTGCCCGTTCTTTTTTACCTGTCTTTTGAGGCTGGTCTTTATTCATCTAATGGTTTTAGGTTTACTTAATATTGGTCTCTGTGAAATTTTCATTTTAAAAAATAAGCTTAAAAACTGACCATTTTCCATTTCTTATGGTAATAGGAATACTAAAAATAAATCAGATCCAAAGAGTAATCAGATTCTTGGCCAATATTAGATTTATTGTGATGTGCTGCCTTTCTACATCACATATGAAGCTTTAAATATCACTGTGTAAGCTTTCTCTCTGTGTTTCGAATGGGGAATTCCTCCCCCATCTCTTGATTCACGCATTCTGTACCATGCCCCCTTCTCACCAACACACAAACTGCTGGCATGCGTAATAGTAATACCCATTGCTCTGCACTCCTTGCCAAATCTAAATGCTTTTAGAAGTCAGAGCTCAGCATATTACAGCTCTGCCTTGCACAACGCTTTGCAATTTGAATCATGAATATATTTTTATTTTTAAACACAAATCTATGCTCATAATTTGCTGCTGTATTTTTTATCATCTATTATTATGTTCTTGCAGTTAGTGGATAAAGGAGAAATTTCCCAAATGTAATTTAATAACATCATCTCAAAGGGAGGCATATTCAACTCATTTTAATTTTTATGGTGAAAATGCCTGTAACTAGATCACCATTTGTATTTCACCTCCACTGTACTTCCAAAGGTCATATTTGTTGAACGAATGAATGAAAATCAATAAATGGGTAATTCTTGGCGTGGTAGACCAATTTTCCAGGATTATGAGTCATTATTATTTTGTAATATTGATATATCATTCACCTGCAATATTTTAAGTAATTCAACAAAGTGTGTTTTAGGTTCCTTTTATAATATTTTCCTAAGAAAAAGATGGTTTGAAAACTGAACTTGAAGACACATAAAAATTATTTTTCTACTGGGAAGCTAGGTATATTCTAAACCACTTTTCAAAACAAACATTTACTGTGGATCATCTAAAAATGTCCATTTCAGAAAGGTCTACATAATACTAGAAAAATATTTGAGAAAGCATTTTAAATAAGTGTATTTCCTAAAACTATGCTATATAAATCTTCTGAAGAAAAACCTTAACTTTAGAAAAGAATCTCATGGAAATGTGAGGTAACACACATTATTATGTTGAATGAATCCATTTCAACATAAATGGAAATGTTATCTTAAATTTAATTTTATAGAACTATATAATTTTTATTTTATTCAGATAATATCAGGCTAGAAATGTAGCCTTTAAAATGTTATATATCATTACCCTAATGAGAATAACAATTATAAGGTAAAATCTTTCCAATATTTGCCAGTTTTAATGCTATTTTCTGACATTTTGGTATAACAGATATATTCCCATTCCCATTCAAAAGCAAGAACACCCTCCCCTTCCCCAGCATTGTTGATATTTTTTCTTTATTGTTTAGTCCCAGCATGAGCTGCTTCATGATTGATGAAACCCAGCAGGCTGTTACAACCATTCAAAGAACAAGCTATGTCTTCATTTATACCTTATTAAGTTAAATGCCAGGGCTCATTGGCAAGTTACAGTTGCTAAAATTCAATCTGATCAACCATATGGGAGGAAAGAAAAAGACTGAAAATTTAGTCATAAGTCTCTTGGTACATAAGTATCCATGACATTACTTATAAAACTTGTCTATTCCAGAACACAGTCTTTACCATCCATGGTTATAAATTTAATGGCAAACTTCACCTAGTTACTTGTACTATTATGCTTAAAAACAAACACAAATGGGATAATGCCATTTTTAAATATGCCACTAAAAAAATGCCCCTATCTTCACCATCGTGTCACCACTAGTCAATTTTTGACCCGATCACAGCTACTTAGTGAGGCCCTCCGCAACTTCATGAGACCCGGTTTCAAAATAAAGGATAAAAAAATAGGGCCGGGGGTGTACCTCGGAGGTAGAATGCCCCTGGGTTCAATCCCTGGTACCGCAAAAAAAAAAAATTTTGGCCCGATAGATTAAGTTACTGCAGTTATCAATAATAGATAGTAGCTGAAGGAGCAGATTTGGATTATAGGTGAAGGAAGTTAAACATAATTTGAGATGTTTCACTCTGTCTACTAATATTTCGTTCTTATGACATTTCATGTGCTTATTTCTCTGTAAACTGAAGTATGAGGGCAAGATTCTGGAAAAGGTTGCCCGAGTTCAAATTCTATTCACCCACTGATTAATTGGATAAACATAAGATTATTACACAACTTCTCTGATGCCTCATTTGTAAAATAGGCATAATAATAGAGATTCATATGTAGTTTTGTGTTATTTTAATGAGCTAAAACAAGCTAAAGGCTTAGAAGATTGCTTGTGGAAATAAATGCATGGGGAACATTAGTTATATTTATATTATATTTGTTGTAAATAATACTATCTCTAAATTAAAAGCAAGAAACATCTGGCCTAAAATTGTTGGGAAAATTGAATTACGTAATACCTGCAAACAACTTGAATAGTGATGCTATAGTTATTGTTGTTGTTCATAGATTATTATTGCCCTATCCACTTTACATCTGTATATCTAGAATGCTATTATAGTTTGGGTTTGGAATGTTCCCCCAAAGATCACTCATTGAAAGTTTGGTCTCCATCTGGTGGTGCTACAGAGAGGTGGTGGAAAGTTTGGGAGGTGAAGCCTCCTTGGAAGAGATGGGTCACTGGGGGTGTGCCTTCAAAGGGCACATTTTGTCCTGGAACCTTTCTCTCTTTGCTTCCTGGCCACAATGACATGAGTAGCTTTGCTCCCCAACACACAAAATGTATTGTTTTCACAGGTGCAGAAATAATACAGCCAACTAACCATGGACTGAAACTTCTGAAAACATGAGCCTAAACAAATCTTTCCTCCTTTAAGTTAATTTTCTCACCATGACAAAAAGCTAACACAATACTTTCTTATTTTATTTGTGAAGTAAATAGTTAAAATTTTCACATGTATTATATTTAGAGTTCTAAAATAATTCAAATAGTTAGATTATTTAATTCATTTTATAGTTACTGTCTTGCCACTTTACCTACACAAACAGTCAGTACAAAAAATTCTGAATAAGCCCGTAGCTGTGGCACATACCTGTAATCCTAGTACTTAGGAGAATGAGACAGGTGGATCTCAAGTTCAAGGCCTCTGTTGGCAACTTAATGAGACCCTCAGCAACTTAGTGACACCCTGTTTCTAAATAAAAATTAAAAAGGCTGGGGGTGTAGCTCTGAGGTAGAACACTTTGAGGTTTGTTCCTCAGTAATCCCCACAAATATGCTGAATAAATTATTGTTCAGATTTTCTATGCTTTAATATTTTTCCAGGTTTTCTATCAACTGCTTAAATAAAGATGTATAATCTGTAATTCTGACTGTGAAATATTCTACTATGTTAATTAATTATTTTAAATTTTACTTCATGCATTTTGAAGCTCTGTTATTTTGTGCCACATATTTGTGATTAGTATGTCTTCCTGATATTTTGAAATTTCCACTTTCTTGGATGCATTAAATCTAGACCTTGGCCATGTATATAAAAAAAAGCCCTTTTCCTTTCAACATCACCTTTATCAGTTTTCTTCTATCTCATAATAATACTTTACTACTTTATTTCATTACTCTATAAGCACTCAAAGGTGTTGTTTTCAGCAATTTATATAAATTAGAAGCTGAAACACAAATGTGTTGTATATATGTATATATAGATGTACATATATATGTATATTTTTAATGGGTTCTCAGCATGTTATCCAGGCTGGGCTTGAACTACTGGGATCAAGTGATCCTTCTTTCTCAGCCTCTGAAGTAGCTGGGACTACAAGGACATGCCACTACAGCCAGCACACAAAACCAATATTAAACAGGTATTCTTCTTTCTGGTAAAGGCCCAATTTTTCTCTCTTTTTAGAAAAAAAATCTGTAAGAATATTTTATACTCAATATCTGCTATGTAGAATTAGACTTCTGCATTCCTAACCAAACTTCTTCAATTAAAGTAATGTAATGATATAATTAGAAGAATATGCATGTAAACTAAATATTATGTGATACCTAGATTTATAAAAATTGGAAACAAAGGAATGTGAGCAAAAAAAGATATCTAGAGAATATTAGAATATAAATCCTGGAAGCCATATTGGAAGTTTTATTTCTCATTATGCATAGAAAATAAAGTGGTATATATAATTAACATACTTATTATATTAATTAACATCTATATGTTTCTCAAATATTCTATGTTCATAGATTATGAGCAATAAAGTGGGTCTAGGTTCTAAAATGGACATAAATTTAATATAATATAACTTAATATGTTTAAATAGCTGAGGCAGAAAATTTATTGTTATAGTTTGAATCTAAAATGTCTCTGAAAGGCTCTTACGTTGAAGGCTTAATTTATAGCTGTTGATGCTATTGGGAAATGGTACAAACTTAGGAGTGGGATCTTATTGAAGGAAGTAGGTCACTGGTGGTGTGTCCTTCAATGTTATACCTTTTCCCTGGCCAATTTCTCTTCCTCTCCCTTTGCTTCTTGGTAACTCTGAGGTGATCAGTTTACTTTGCCACATACTCACACTGCCATGATGCTCTCCTTCATTGGAGGCCCATAAGTGACTCAGCCAACCATGGATGAAACCTCTGAAACCACGGACCAACAAAGCTTCCCTTCTTGTGTTGATTTGTCCCAGAAGCTTTTTCTCAGTCACAGTGCATTTTGTCACAGTGCATCTTGTTCATAGATGATGGTTATTTTCAGGAATACAATAGTAATCTATAACAATCAATATTTTTGTATTTATTTAAGCACCATTCCTGTTCTTATCCATGGTTAAAGTAGACACAATAGAATAAGTTCTTGAAAACACTTCATTATGTGCATTCCAAAAAGAGCTATATAACTGCTTCTTTCATTTGTGTGACTTTCAAATTCAATTTTTGTTCTTACTCATTTTTTATTAATGTCAATAATTATTTTACTATACACATTGCTGTATCTCCAGTATAATTTAGTTTTATTTAATTCACAAATATACACATCATGTTTTTACTTAAAACACCAAGTTTGATAAATACCATGACTTGCTCAGTATGTGTGCATGTATGTATGTGTGTGTAATAATATATATACACACACTATGCATACATATATATATATATATCAAGGTTATAATATTGTTATAATATTGTTATATATCAAGGTTATAATATACTATTATATACATATATAGTTTCAAAATATGAATAGATTTGCCCTGCTGTTGTTTTGAGCCACTTAAAATGTTCTGTCTTTGGTTTATGTAACTACTGCTATTTATGGTTTATAAAACAAGATTCTCATAGGAAACTAAAGGTATAAGGTCACACTCTGAAGATTTTAAAATGTGTGCAAAGAATGCCTGTTTAATTTTCAACAGCATAGGTGTGAAATATTATTTCTTTCCCGTGAGTTTATCATTTAGTTCTGAAATATTTATGGCAGAAGCAGGAATAAAAATAAAAAGCCTGCGAAGGATGGAAAATTAAAGGTGCTGAAGTAATCTTAATTCTGAAATAGAAGGAGAACCCAACATTAAAACATTCACCAGCTCTTGAGTTAGAGATAAAAATGTATTGAAATCCAATAATGCAATGTACCAGAGGACCTTAATTGTCTATACTATTAGTTTACTTAAAGAATTATAATAGATAAATATTAATCAATATTCTAACCTTGATATACACTCTAACCTATTTTTGAAGTAATGATCGGAGAAGTTAATAAAGGCAGTAAATGCAAATTAGTTCACACATGCACACAGACTAGCAACAACTTATACCCATACATATCTTCAATTAATCTTTAAGATTTAATAACTATCAGGCATAGCTACTCATCTTCAGACTATATGATTTTTGTCTTCCTTTTTAAGTTTCTCTTATAGCAATTAGATAAAAAGCAACCAAGGAAATATTTCTCAGGTCTGTGTAAGGAAAGTATTCATATATAGCTGGACCGACGTAAAATGGTCTCCAATGGTAAAGCGAATGTTAGGTTTTCCTTATTTCCTATCCTACACATTTGCTCAATCAGGGATTAATTTTCAGAGTTTCATGTACCATTTTATTAACCAGGGGAAATAGGAAATATGGTTCATTATGGTGCTCCGTTCCTTAGAGGACTTTGCAAAAGCATATAATCCCTTTACATTCCCTTTTTATCTCTAATGATTCTGTTACTTCTTTAACTTATCTGTTTCTCTACTCATTCTCTCTGCATCATCCTTTTTTTGTTTATTTGTTTGTTTGTTTGTTTTTGGTACTGGGGGTTGAACCCAGGGGCATTCTACCTCTGAGTTATACATCCAGCCTCCCACCCTGGTTATGTGTATGTTTGTTTGAAACAGGGTCTCAGTAAGTTACTGAGCCTCACTATGTTGCTGAGGCTGGCCTCAAATCTATAATCTTTCTGTCTCAGCCTCCCAAGTGCTGGGATTACAGGTATGTACCACCATGTCCAACTTTTTACTGAATTTCTATTTAACTTGATACTTCACTTGCCTGATTTTCAATTGTTCTTGCTTCAAGCCAGTTTAATGGACTTCTATAGGGCTCTGGCCATCTCTCAGACTATTTTCGTTTTTGAAAATGAAATGTAATCTCTGCTTCTTGATCTGAGGTTACCCTTGTTTTCCAATTTCTATCTGGCTTCCACATATGAGGGACAACATACTATCTTTCACCTTTTGAAATTGGCTAATTGGTATCCTCAGATTTCATCCATTTTCCTGCAAATGACATAATTTTGTTTTTTATAGCTGAGTGAAATTCCACTGTGTGTATACCACATAGTTTCATAATCCGTTTATCTATGGATAGACACCTGGTCTGGTTCCATAATTTGACTATTGTGAATTTTGCTGCTATAAACATGGATATGCATGTATTCCTATAATATTCTGACTTCTATTCCTTTGGAAAGGTACCCAGGAGAGGTATCACTAAGTCATATGGTGGTTCAATTTTCAATCTTTTCAGAAATTTTCACACTGATCTCCATGACAGCTGTAGTAGTTTGTACTCACATCACCAACCTTGATGATCACAATTCTAAATGGAATTAGATAGAATCTTAGTGTGCTATTTATTTATTTATTCATTCATTCATTCATTTATTTTGGTACTGGAGAATGAAACCAGGGGCATTTTACCTGTGAGCTAGACCCTCAGCCCTATTTTAGTTTCTCAAAACAGTGTCTCACTCAGTTGCCGAGGACCTCACTAATTTTCTGAGGCTGGTGGTGAACATGTGATCCTCTTGCCTCAGCCTCCCAAGTACTCAAATTATAGGTGTGCACCACCTTGCCTGGCTTCAGGGTAGTTTGATTTGCATTTCCCTGATTGCTCATGATATTTAATATTTTTTCATATATATATATATGTGTGTGTGTGTGTGTGTGTGTGTGTGTGTGTGTGTGTATGTGTTTGTGTATGCCATTTGTATTTATTCTTTAGAGAAGTGTCTATTCACTCAATTGCCCATTTTTAATTTGTTTATTTGTTTTTTAGTGTTAAGTTTTTTAAGCTCTTTGTATAATCTAGATATTAGTCCTCTATCAGAGGAGTAGCTGGCAAAGATCTTCACCCATTCTATAGGCTCTCTTTGGAATGTTGGTTTCCTTTTTTGCACAGAAGATTTTTTTTTAATTTAATGCTTTCCATTTTTAATCCCCTGAGCTTTCACAGTCTTTTTGAGGAAGGTTCTACCAGTACCCATATGTTGGAGTGTTGGTCCTATGCCCTCTTCTAGTAGTCAAAATTTCTGGTCTAATTTCTGTCTTTGATCCATGTTGAGTTGACTAAGCAAGTAGACCATAGAGATAGACCTAGTTCAAATTCCAATTCTACCACTCGAGCATGTTACTTAAACTTTTTAGGCCCAGTGTTTTCATCTATAAATTGGAGACAACAATATTATCTACTTCATTAGTTGTTGTGAGGATTACATGAGATTTTGCCCACAAAATACTTAACATAGAATGTGTCTGATGAGATACTCTTTCTTTGTTTAAAAAGTATATACAATAGCATATTATTTATCCATAAAAAGAAATGAAGTTCAGATACATGCTACATGTATTAACCTTGAAAATTTTGTTAAATTACATGTCAGACACAAAAGGCCAAGTATTTTATGATTCTACCTATAGGTGGTACCTAGAATAGGCAAGAATGGAGGGAACTGGAGGCAGGGAAGTGGGGAGGTCTTATTTAATGGATACAGAGTTTCTGTTTGGGAAGATGAAAATTTTCTGGAAATGGATGATAATGAAGGCTACACAACATGGTGAATGTACTCTATGCCACTGAAATGAACTTAATGCTACTAAAATAGTTAATACGATAAATTTTATGTTATGCATACTTTATCACAATACAAAATAAAGTAAAAAAGAAAATAAAATGTATATTCCTTTAATATTCAGGGATCTCTAAGCCTAAGTTTCTTATTTCCTCACTTCCTCCTGCCTGGAGCATTATCCTGTATCTAACTTTATTGCTAAATTAGCTTTCTTTTAAGTCTTAAGCTCCTGAACACATTGGCCCATAAATTGAGTTTATTGCAGTAGATTGAATGGTGGCTTCAAAGATATGTCTATCTTATTCCATGGAAATCGTAAATGGTATCTTATCTGTACCAATTGGTGCTATATTAAACTAAAAATCTTAAGATGAGACAATTATCCTGGACTCTACATGTGGGCCTGAAATACCACAAGTATCTTCATAAGCAAAGACACAGAGAGACTAGAAAGGTATACAGAGAAGAGGTCATATGAAGATGAAAAAAGAAATTGGAGTGCTGTGGCAACTAAGCAAGAAATGCTAAGAGTCACTGGAAGCTGAAAGGTACAAGAGATATACTCTACCCTAGAGCCACTAGAGGAATAATGATCCTAATAACACCTTGATTACAGACTGCTCACTTTGTGAATCAATGTCTATTTTTAGAGCCACTCTATTTTAATTTTGGTAGCAATCAAAAATCACAATTCTGATTTTACCTAGGATTAGCTTTAACCTATTAATATAAATATCTGTGCATTTTCACTATGTTTATCCATCCAGACTACCTCAAATTCATATAACTAAAAATGTCAGGGACTATAAGCAGATATCCTACTAAAACTAATTTTTAAATATAAATGTATGAGAACTACTTCATGTTAATTATTTGTAATTAGTGTCAAAAATTCCAGAAAGAATTTCCAAAGTTGTGAGACATTTGAATCACAATAGTAAAGGAAATCTTTATGCTTCATGATAAAAGTTCCAAAGTTGTGAGACACTATAATCAAAATAGAAAGGAAACTTGTTATGCTTCATGATATTTCAATGAATTGTGATATCTAGAAAAATCATGTGGTGAACACTATTAAAAATACTTTAAACTAGATTATGAATTTATGCATTCATAACTTTTATCTTTATTTTACATATAAAAATGTGATACATACTAGTGTGCCAGTAAGAACTGATCTACCTAGAACACATATTTCACATTAATAAAGCACTACAGTAAAGTAACTTCCCATTAGAAAGGGTAAATTTGAAATCCTGGAAAAACTGAAGAGAAAGAAACATATAAGAAATAAAAATTATAATTTGAAATACTTGCAGCTATTCAATAAACCAGTATAAATCATTTGATGTTCTAATATTTGAAGAATATCCTAGATTATTATAATTTTAAATTTAAGTGAAGATTATAAAGAGTTACGTCTTAAAACAATATGAATAAAGAAAACATTTTCTCATTTTTTTTGGTGGTGTTAAAGGAATTGTAGATAATGCTAAAGGTCTCAGAGTAGTTACTTTTGACATTATATTGTGTTTATAATTTTTACTTTGGCAAGGTTAAAAAATATTCTACGCAGAACCGCATACTTTTCCCTTTAATAGAGACAGATTGTGAGTAATTAAATTATCAGAAACAATTCTTCAGGGGCCTTCAGACAGCCTCACCTAGAGTAAAACCTATTATTTCTGGATATTTAATACTGATAATTGTGAAATCAATTTCAATAAATACCAGCTATTAATATTCAGTCACTCAATTATTAATTAGATGGCTTCATATTTGTATTATTTAGATTTCCATTGCTGCCACAAAAATACCTGTCAAGAACATATTAAAAGAGGAAATGTTTATTTGGCTCATGGTTTCACATGTCAAGTCTCCTTGATTGGCTGGCTCCAAGGCAGAGACATCACAGCAGCAGGGTGTGGCAGAGGAAAGCTGCTCAGGGCATCTTCGAAGCAGAGAGAAAGAGAGGGAGGGAGGGAGGGAGAGAGAGGAAGGGACCAGGGACATACATCGCCAAGGTCATGCTCCCGGTGACCTACTTTTTCAGCAACATTCTACCTGCCTACAGTTACCACCCAGTGAGTTTATTCACTTCATTAATTTGTCAATGGATTTATCCACTGATGAAGTAGAGACCTGATTGAATAATTTCACCTCTAAACATATCTGTATTGCCAATACATGAGCTTTTCTTGGGGACACTCCATATCCTTTTTTTAAAGATTTATGCATTTATTTATAAGTAAATAACATTATCATTATTATTATTATTATTATTATATTTATTATTATTATTGTGTGTATGTGTGGTCCTGGGGATTGAACCCAGGGGCATTCTACCTCAGACCTACACCACCAGACCAATTTTATTTTTTATTTGGAAATGGTCTCACTAAGTTGCGGAGGGCCTCACTAAGTTGCTAAGGATGGCTGCAAACCTGTGATCCTCCTGTGTCAACCTCCCAAGTACTGGGATTACAGGCGTGCACCACCGCACCTAGCAATAACCAATTATTTTTAAAAAACAGTGTCACAATGAAACCATATATGCATCATACATTCCATATCTAAACCACCACAATATATATTTTTTCATTTCTATTTTAATACCCTTTTATTATACTCATTATACTTTTCTTGTTTTGTTTTCACCCTAGTTTATTCAATTTAGCACTAACTTGACAATAAAAACATATATTCTAAGAACATTTTTATATTATATATAAAATAAATATTACCTTATTCCTCTTTTACTCATTAATATTCAGAGCATCTTTTGACAAGCCTCTCAAACTATGTAGCCTTTATAGTCTAAATTTTTTCCACATCAAATGGAGCAGACTTCTATTGATATTTCATCACCCACTTCTATTGATATTTTTATTTTGAAACACCCACTGTAGGGACTCAGCATGACATGACTATACCCACATTGGTCATAACTGCCATTGTGCCCCAGTTGACCCTGGCATGCATCCCTAGCCAAGGAGGATAAGCACAGCTATTGAGATCATCAGCCAAGCATGTTTTGCTGGCCACTGATGGCTGAACTGTTTCTTAACTGATGTTGAATTTATTAATGGATTTTGAAAAAGGCCAGTTATATTCTGGTTGGCCACAGCCCACCATCATCTAGCTTTGCATATAAACTCCTTCTTTCTACCTTGTGGTGGGGGGATTCACCTGTCTCCCTGCCACCCGAGACACTTACAGTTCATAATTCACCAATAAATTGCAGCTTGTGCAATATTGAATCTGTCTGCTTCTTTACTGGCCAGTTCTCATACACCTGAACTGGGATTTTTTAAAAAAATTTACAAAGTAAATATACAAACTGTTGTGTTAATACACTCCTTTATATCTATATTGGGTTGCTCAAAACATAAAAAAAAAACAAGCAGTAGAATGAAGGCCATTGGTGAATTCCTTGCTACTCAATGGCAACACATGACCAAATTTTGTAGTAAAAACACATTAATTGGGTAGAAACCCTACTCTAATTTGCTTTTAATACTTAAGAAGCTGAAAGCTATTTTTTAACATTTTTATTTTATTTTATTTTTTTGCGTGTGGTACTGAGGATTGAACCTAGGAATGTTCAACCTCTGAGCTATATCTCCAGCCCTATTTTATTTTTTATTTTGAAACAGGGTCTCATTTAGTTATTGAGGGCCTCACTAAGTGCAAAGGCTGGCCTTGAAACTGTGATTCTCTTGTCTAAGCCTTCCCAGTACTGGGATTACTGGTGTGTACCACCACTCCTGGTTAGCTGACAATTCTTAATTCACAAAGTAAAGACAAAGTAGAGACAAAGTAAATAAATAAAAATAATTGTAAAAGTAAGAAAAATAACATAAAGAAAACAGGGTTTCTGATTTCTTACCTGCCTAATTTTCATCCACACTTTACTTCTATTCTCCTCTGTATAGTGAATGAAAAAATATTTTTCAAAATTTTTTTCCAGTATTTTTTTTCAATGTAAAGTCTTCTCAATACAGAGATTTCCTTGATTACTGGCAAAAGGAGCTTCTGTAAGCAGTGTAAATTTAGCTGGCTATGGGGCAGCAGGATTGACAATTTTGACTGAAAAAGTAAAATCATGAAGACTAAACATTGCCAATTAACACAGAAGGCAATGACAGCATATTAATATACCTTTCTTAAGACTCACACTACTGTAGCACAAGGTCACAAATAATGAGGGTACATTTAATATGTATAGCAGTTGGTTATCACTAATACCATTTTATTGAGTGTACAAAATGAATAAATAGGCTTCGATATAGCAAAAGCATGTGGAGATGTCAGCTAAGCCAGAGAACCCCAATTGTGGAGCTTCTATTAAGGCCCCGCTGAAACAAATCTGAATTTAATTTAAACTCCACAGGAAAGGGTGCTCTTTGCTCTTCAACTGCTGTTTTTGCCTCAACACCAATGAGTGGGCTTTTTTATCAGCCACCTGCTCTTCCAGAAAACTGCACAAACTGAAATGCATTTTTGTCTTTTCACTTTTGTGGACTTTAACAATTAAAGTTCATGATCTGGAACTGCAACAGAGATGTCACAGAGAAGGAAGTGTGAGAATTCCCTAACATTTGGAATCAGCTTAAGCAGGACAGGAATATTTACTTATCATAGTACATGTTGGATAATATAAGCAGAACTGGAAGCCAACACCACTGATGTTCTAAGCTCTGTGCTAAGTCTTTGTGGATGAGGCCGTAAAATTTTCAGTGGAATATTCTGCCCTTTAATTATTTTCTATGGTACATAACAAAAACTATTCTAAAGGAAGATTGCATATAATGATTTCTCTAAGTAAAAATTTTTACTTAAAAATTATATAGTGAAACAGATGTTTTCCTTATCAGGAAGTACGAAGAATGACACTCCTAGACAAAAAAAGGCGAGCAGGGAGTTTATTGTAAAGAGAATAAGGAAAGAAAAAAAGAGGCGGATCATCCTTTCAGGCAAAGGGGATGCTGGAGTCCAGCAGTTGCCTTCTGGACACTACCTGGGAGTAGCCCAAGCCAAGTGCCATCAATTGCAAACTGCTTTCTCCCAGTCTAGGCGATCTACTGAAGAGAGTTGCAGGTCACCCCTAGGGCCTTCCATCAGCCTTGATGTCTAGCAGCTGTCTTCTGGTCACTACCCAGGAGTTGCCTGGGCCGAGTGCCATCAATTACATACCGTTTTCTCTCAAAGCCGAGATGATCTGCATGAGAGAGAAAAACTCCCCAAAGGGAGGGGTTCACATAATGCATAACCATTTATGGTGGCTAGTCAAGGGATTTATATACTTCTTTGAATTTCCTTTTTTTAGTTGGGGGTCCCAGAGGCAGTTTCCTGGGATTTAGATAGTGTTCTTTTTGTGTCTCTTTTTTCTGGTTGGGGTCCCAGATGCTGTTTTCTGGAATCTCCTAGAACTGCTTATTAGCAGGAACAACTGGAGTTTTGTAAGACTCTGGTCACTCTCAGGAGGCTTTTGTTCTTGTTATCACTGGACATTTAGGAAGTGTGGTCCTTTCAGGAGTTTTGGAAGTTAATTAGCATCTGTTGCCCCTCAGGAAATGAAGTCTTTCCACCATGGCCCTTCGGCCCTATCTGCCTACTTCTTTCTATCTCCTCAATAACATTTCGTGAGTTAGGAGAGACTAAAGAAGACTGCTATGCTTTCATGGGCTTAATTAAGGTAGCATTTGAAGCATTACTTATGAGCCAGATGTGTTGGCACACACCTGTAATCAAAGCTATTCTGGAGACTGGTGGGGGGATCATGTTTCAGGCCAGCCTGGAGCAACAAAGAGAGAACTTATCTTAAAAAATCATTACTTCAACAAAATGCTCCTTGTTTATCCTGTATTTCTATATCCAGACCTCGAAAGTAAGTGCACATGAAAAGGGAGTGGGGAATTAGGAAGAAATGTGTTATATTGGAATGAAGAAATCAATTGATTATATCATTTACAAGTTGTTCTCTTTAAATTCACAGATTCCCCTTTTTAGTTTTCAAATTGGAATGCCTAGACAAATAGTTTCAGTGTGAGCATCACATCCTGAAATATTTTTAAGTTGTATTTTCCCTAGAGAAATCTTAAATTTGCTTTAGCAAGTTTGGCTTCCTGTGCATTTTAAATTCCATAGATATTTTGGTCTAGTAGACATTCATTATTTTTTGCTGATTGAATTAAATCTGTTTCTTACTAAGGCCTTTCGGGGAACACAAACTTAAATAAGAATTAATCTCAGCACTCAATAACATTTTAATAAAAATCAGAGATTAAGAAAAGAAACTTTTCTGTAGTTCCAATACATGGGCATTTGAGACAAGAAGATTACCTGTTAGAGGCCAGGACTTGGAAACTTAATGAGACTGTTTCTAAGTAAAAAGATAAAATATTATTGAGAATATAAGTCTGAAGTAGAATGCCCCTAGTTCTATTTTCTCTACAAGAACAAAAAAAAAAAAAAGAAGAGGAAGAAAAATCTTTCCACTTAAGAATGTGATCACGTTCAGCTGTTTTTTCAGTTGGACTAAATAAAAAGTATAGGACTATGAAAAGATTAATGAATAGATTGGATGGTAAATTAGTGAACATGCTATTTGTAAAGTAAGGAGACTTCGGAATATCAATAATGACAAATACAGCTTCAGATGAATAAAAGATGACTGTTTGAATTTCATGATAAATTTTCAAATCTTAAGTACAAATTGGGGCAGCCATAAAGGCCTTGATTAAGTTACAACATAATTATAAAAGAGGCAATAATGGTCCTGATTATGATTATGATTAGGGAAATAGAAAAGAATTAAAACAACACCAAAAATACCTGTTTATTCTGGAGGTAATATAAAAGTTTGGGCACCAAAACAATTCTGAAAATGATGTGTACACAAATAAGTAATTGATATTTATAATTGTTCTTTGTTGAAAGATCATAGAAATAATAACAAATAATAAGCAAATAAATTGAATATGCAGTTTGGTAACTAATTTGAAAATTTGGAAAACATGAGGAAGAAGCATGATTAAAAGATAAAAAATCTTTATGTTATGAAAAAACAGTGGTACTACTATTACAAATTGGGAAATGTGTTTTTTTCCTCAGTTTATATCTATATATGAAGTTATCATTACAATCTCACTAACATGTACAAGGAGAAGTGGGGTGAAATTCACAGAGAAAGTCACCAAGTGATATGTGCAGGCATATTTGGATCTCTTTGAGCCTCACTATGATGTGTAATTATAATATGCCAATAAAATTGTAAGAATGAATATATAAAATTTTTAAAATTGGGAAGTCTGGATATTTAAAATCCTTTTATAGGTTATATATTAATTTAGTGTTAGGAATGTCAAGCGGACAGATTTCCAGTGGAGATTCCTATAAGATTATTTGGAACATTGAACTAGAAAATGGACATGCTGATGAATGATTATTTTAATAAAAGTAAGAAAAGAAGTTTGTGCCATGAAGAGGTTATAAGGGAAGTGTTAATGATTGAAGAAGTTAGGGCCACGTATAAAAATCTTAGTGAATGCTCATATGTAAACCTCGGAGCTCCTGGGAGAAACTTGCAGAAGTCTGAGAAAATAAGTATGGTCACTGGATAAGGAGAAAAAATTCTTTGTTTTTGTTCCTTTCAATTATTTGACTGTATTTATTGTTAATTTATTAAGTTGCTCTTTATATAAATATTTAAAATTTATTTTATAAGGTATTGGAAAAAATTAAAAGTAGAATGAGAAAACGCAATATCTTTTCAGATTGTCTCATGGATATCAATCAGATGGCCTTAATATTGATGACCAAGCTTGAACCCCACCCCTTAATCCTAATTTGTTTGGCTTGGGCATGAATAATAACACTTTTAAAATATCTTCCACTTTTTACAGTATGATGAAAAATTAAGAAGCACCATAGTCCATAGTATTTGTTATTTATTTAGCTATAAAAATTAGAACTCTGGAACCACCATAAGACCCAGCTATACTACTTTTCAATATCTTTCCACAAAAACAAGTCACAATACTATATGGTAATACATGCGTATCCAGTATGCTGCATGTGTAGCAGCACATTTCACAATGGCCAAATGATGGAACCAAACCTAGATGTCCATCAACAGATGAATGGGTAAAGAAAATGTGGTATATAAACATGGTGAATTTTACTTAGTCATAAAGAACAAAAAAGTTATGTCATTTTCAGGAAAATGGATGGAACTAGAGAATATTATTCTAAGTGAGATCAGTTTGGAATAATGGAAGAGGATAAGGGCAGGGAAGTGGGAAGGAGAAAGGGAAGACGTGATGAAACAATTTGAATTATGCTCTGCCCTTGTATGAAGGTATCTCTACCAATCTCAGCATTATGAACATGGAAAGGTGTGTAGCCAGGTGGGACCTGGAAGGAAACATACTAAGACCTACGTGCATGTTTGTTTGTATGATTTTGGCCTCACTAAGATGTATAATTTCAGTGCATCAATAAAAGTATAAAAAATGAGAACTCTTTTAAGATAATATTAAGAGAGAAATAATCACTGTAATTCCCAGGAACATTTAACTCCAGCCATTATTATCCAAAATATTAATGTATTAAGGGCTAAAATACCCTCTAGCTTATCATTTTTATAAGAAAAATGAATGATTATCTTAACTAACATTTATGGAGAGCTTGTGGTGAACCAAAGACTGTTTTAAGTACTTTGAATGCATTAACTGATTTAATAGCCACACTGAACCTGTGGGAATATCCATAACATAGATGAAGAAACTCAGGGAGAGGCAGAGAGAGGTTATATAACTTACTTAAGGTCACACATGCATTATCTGCCAGATCCAGAATTCTGGTACAGGTTTTCCAACTCTGGAACCCATCCTCAGAGTTATATAGTTTTATTTTTCATAATCTTATAATTCTCCTGATTCCTTGCCCAATTTTCTTTTTACTGCATGGCGGTAGTGCTTGCTTTCTTTGGGCAGAAATTTTGGGGTTATATGAATATTTGGATATAAAATACTACAGAAAAAGTGGGCAGATATGTTTGCAAGTTAATATTTGATATTTTTTCTCTGCAGAAAGGGACTTATGGGCATACATTAGTAATGCAAGTAAGAGTTTGCCTTGATAAATACTATAAAGATTCTTAATGAATAATAGCTTCACATTGGAGTTAGAAATAATAGATCACTAAATCAGAAAGTGTATGTTTTATTTACTGTATGACACAAATAAAATATTTGCCAATAATTTTGAGTTTTCAGTCTAAATGTTAAATTTAAAAGAGTACAATTGACAACAAACTCAGCAATTCTACAAAAATTATTTTGGCTGTATCAGCAGCAACGTTTATGCAATTATGTGAAGATATATTTATTCACTTGTTCTATGATAATCAAAAAAAGTGTGGAACAAATTTTCCAAATATAATGCTACTGTAGCCTCAGTATATCAAATAGCCTCAATACATTATATTATATATAATCATATGTTATGATTATAGTGAAAACTTTCCTGTTCTAATTTATAACTCTGATGGGTCCATAAGAAGGGCATACAATTTTAAAAATTAACCAGAACAGAACTTTAGAAGTATTATAAAATGTGTTTTTCACAAGTTGCAAGTCACTCAGTATATGCTCTGTAACAGATGAACATAGGTACTTTTTTTCAATTGAGTTTCTTTATATAACAATGGATATATGGAAACTATCAAAAACACAATGACATTTAAAAGAAAAGGAAATACTTAGGTATAAATGTAACAAACATGTACAACATATGTATGACTTAATTACAAAATGTAAAAAAGAGAACAAATAGCTGGGTGTGGTGGCACACGCTTGTAATCCCAGTATTTTGGGAGGCAGAGACCAGAGGATCCGGGTTTGCAGCCAGCCTCAGTTCGTGCACGTGTGCGTGCACTCTCTCTGTCTACCCGTCTCTCTCTCTCTCTCTCTCTCTCTCTCTCTCTCTCCCTCTCTACTTAGTGAGGCCCTCCACAACTTTGTGAGACCCAGTTTCAAAATAAAGTATAAAAAAAAATAGGGCTGGGGGCGTAGCGCGGAGGTAGAACACCCCTGCGTTCAATCCCTGGTACTGCAAAAAAAAAAAAAAAAAAAAAAGAGAGAGAACAAATAAAACAAAGATTATTGGAAAAACCTAACTGTGATCATAGATTAGAACATAATAAAAATGTGAATTTTAACCCCCAAGCTAATGTATAAGCTTAACACAATTCCTATCAAAACCATCAGTGGTTTTTTGTTAACATATACAACATTATTCTAAAATTTACCTGGAAAAGCAAAGTATCTAGATTAACCAAAACAATTTCAAAAGATGAATAAAATGGAAGAAATTAGTCTTCCCAATATTATTATATAGCTATAGTAATCAAACAGTATGATACTGGCAGAAGGATAAGCACGTGTATCAGAGAAACTGAATAGAAAACACAAATATGCTCATCTTTTCACAAAGATACAAAAGTAATTCAAGAGGAATTCAAGGAGAAAGGATAGATATTTCAACAAATGGTGCTGGAGTAATTAGGTACCCACAGACAAAAAAAAACTTGTTATCTATCTTGCAACTTATATAAAAATTAGAACTGATCAAATATTTCCATATCTGTCCTCATTTATTCAATTCACAATGAGCTTTAAGTTAGGAAATGGTTCTGCTGTAGAGTCCCTCCTCCTCCTCCTACTGATCATCTTACCTAATGGGTGTTGAATGGAGATTTGGCATCACAGTGATCACATCTAAATGGGCTAAGGAAATGGAAATCAAGAATCAAATTTGGTTTGACTGTTATATCTCCATTAACCTTTCACAGTATTCTTCCAATATATTAATTTTCTTCAAGTTTTTTGAATTGGGTTTATGTTACTTGCAATCATAGTTCTTTCTAGTACAGAGAATGTAAAAATCTCATCCAAAATCACAGTTAGCAGAGGTGAGTTTGAATCATTCTCTCAGTAACTGTAGTTGTTCCTCTGTGCTTTGTTTCCTCATTTATAAAATGAAAGTGAAAAGAACTTCAAGAGAGAGCATAATGAATGGAAGATCTTTGCCAGCTACTCTTCCAATAGAGGACTAATATATAGGATATACAAAGAACTCAAGAAACTCACCACCAAAAAAAAATAGCCCAATAAAAAATGGGCATGTGAGCTAAATAGACACTTCACAAAAGAAATATAAATGGCCAATAAATATATGAAAAAATGTTCACTATCATCATCAATCAGGAAAATGCAAATCAAAACTACTCTGAGATTTCACTTAAACCCAATTAGAATGGCAATCATTAAAAACACAAACAATAATAAATGCTGGTGAGGATGTGGAGAAGTAGGAACTCTGATACATTGTTAGTGGGATTGCAAATTAGTATAACCACTTTGGAAAACAGTGTGGAGGATTCTCAGGAGAATGGGAATGAACCTATCATATGATCCAGTAATACCACTCCTGGGTATCTACTCAAAAGAATTGAAACCAGATGACCAAAGCATAGCTGCGCAATTCATAATTGCCAAACTATGGAACCAGCCAAGATATCCAACAACAGATGAATGGATTACAAAATTATGGGATATATACACAATGGAATTCTACTCAGCCATAAAGCAGAACAAAAATTATGCTATTTGAAGGGAAATGGATGGAACTGAAGAATATTATGATAAGTGAAATTAGTCAGTCACAAAAAATGAAGTCAGATGTTCTCCCTCATATGCGGAAGCTAGAGAGAAATTGGGACACAAGAAGGACTCCAGACAAAGGAGAAACCTTAGTGGGGTGAAGGAGGAGAGCTAACTGAGGGAGATGGGAGGGGGGATGAAGACTTGAAGAAGGAAACACCTCAATGGACATGATGTACATACACAAACTCACCTAAGACAATCACTGTGTTGAGCACAGGAAGGTGAGGAGGGAGAGTTAGTGGGGTGGGAACTGGAGAAGGGCTCAATGAGTGCTGTGTGCATGTATGCCTCTATCACCCTGAACTGCATCAAGATGTACGATTACAATGCACCAATAAAAGAGAGAAAAAAGAGATTAGGAAACATGTAAGATAAAGACTAATTGGGATAAAATGTGTGGGAACAAAACTTTTATAGTACTTACTGTGAGTAGGCACTATTTTTAAGGACTTTACAAATGTTAATTCATTTAATCTGCAAAATAATCTTGTGAAGTTATTTTTATTTTCATTTTACATTTTTACTTTTTAATTAAATTAAGTGGTTGATGTTCTAGGGACTTTTAAGGAAAATTTTCCCTTTTTTTTAACACCAATAAGTCTAAAAGAAAATGCTAAACATATCCACCATTTTGATTTTGATTCCCTAATTGAAATTCATATATAAGTATGCAGAAATAGTAATTCCTTAGCAGTTTCTTAATGAATTAATGTTAAGTGAATAAATTGTCTTATTTGTTCATTTCACTAATTAGTAAATTATTTTTTATTAGATATTAAATGTCTTACTTTGGCTATGAAATGTCATTTTTCTCTTTGGAAAATTATCCCCAAATAATAAATTTCAGGTATTGCCCTTCACCAAAGACACTAAAGTATTCAAATATTTCCATTTCTTCCTCATGAAAGAGAGGGACTAAAAATGCCATATTCTTCTTTGTTGGACAGAAACTTCATAATGCACATGATAGGAAGAATGAAATTGCCTTTCATTCCAGGGAAAAAGGGCTCAGATTGTAACTGTGGTCTATTATGCTCAAGCAAATTACATCAAGATCTGGGCGTATTACAGCCAAAACACAATTTACAGATAGTGCAGTATACTGAATTTGTAAAATAACAATAAACAAATGACTCTCTGGGGAAGAGTTTGTCATTTGCAGTTAAAAACCATGGCTATCATACTTTTATTTTTAAAGTGAAAAATAAAATGATTTTTTATTATATTTAAAGTCAGAGAAATGTGTGACACATTCAATAATCATTTGGTCATCCAAAACTATTTAAAGCAAATGTGTAGTCACCATAGGAGATTATAAAAAAATGCATCTAATATTAAATCATAATTTTTACGAACACATGGACAAAAAGTATTATGAAATTAAAATTTATCAGATGTAATTTATTTAAGTTGATTTTACTATTTAAGATTTATAAAAAATAACTTCTCATATTTAATAAAATTATAAAATAAGTTGCTAAATGTTTAGCACTTTTGGAATACTGAGATGTTTTTAAAACAAAATTTCTGCATCACCCCGGCAGGCTCAGTGCCTGCCCCAGGCCTCGGTGTCACCTCGGCAACCTATGCGCCTGCCCCAGGCCTTGGGGTTCCCCCCCCTGCGTCATCTCAGTGTCCTCTGAGACAGATACCAGACCTCGGCGTACCTGCGCGTCACCTAAGCAGCCTCTGTGTCTGCCCCGGGCCTCAGAGTTGCCTCGGTGGCCCTGCACCAGGTACCAGACCTCGGCGTCCCCCCTGCATCACCCTGGTGGCCTCTGCGCCTGCCCCGGGCCTTGGTGTCCCCCTGCATCACCGAGCCCTCCACGCCTGGGCTCAAACCCCAGCTACCTCCTGTGCATTCCGGGTGGCCTTACGTGCCCTGCCTTGGATTCTGGTGCAGCCACCCGAGACCCAGAGACTGCACCTCTCTCCCCCACACGGGAGCCTTCTGTGCTGTGCTACAGAGGCCAGATACCCTCCGGCGCCGCCACCCAAGACCCGTGCGACTCTCCAGGCTGTCTCTGAGTCAGGGCATGCCCCGGTGCATGACCTGACTCAGAGACCTGAAATCTAGGAGCACACACTCCCCCCTGGGACACACATGCGATCCTCTCTGCAGCGCCTCAGAGCCTGTGCACCCTAGGCGCCGCTACTCAATACCCAGAGCCCGCACCTCCCACGGCCTGTTCAAAATCCTCAGTGCAGCGCATCAGAGCCGGGCATCCTCTGGCGACATTGCCTGAGATCCAGAGCACGTGTGCATCCCTAGGAGCCTGGGCGAACCCCAGCACCAGTGCCTCAGAAACAGGGCACCTTCTGGCACTGTTACCCATGCCTCAGTGCCTGCACCCAACACCGCACCTTGAAGTGCTCCTCACGTACCAACACCCGAGCTCGGGACCCTGCGTACCCCTCCACACACAATACCACACTCCAGCCAACCAGAGAAGAGGGATCCACGGCCTGCAGCATACTGACCCAATTGGGATTGCAGGAATCATCAAGAGGTTTCATACACAGAAAGGAAAATGATGCAGAGGCAACAGAAAAACAAAATGGAAAACACTGCAAATACAAGAATGAAGAACAGTGAGGAAACAAGAAACACACACAATGCATCAACAAGTGATATCACTGACTCTGACCTGCAGGAAATGCAAGACAGAGAATTCTGAATTTTGATTTTCAGATTGGCAAAATGCCTCAAAGAAAGCATAGAGGAGATGAAGGAGGAAGTTGAGGCTCTAAGGAAGAAACAGAAAGAAACTCTGAACGAAATGAAGGAATCAATAAACGAATTAAAGACTGCAATAGAAACCAACTCTAGTAGGTTCGACCATATGGAAAATAGGGTATCACTCCTGGAAGACAGCTCATTCAAAACTGAGAACACAGTCAATGATATACAGAAGATATTACAACACACCCTGGCCATTCAAGAAATACAGAACAGTGCAAAACGTCCTAATCTAAGGATAAAAGGCATTGAAGAAGGTTTAGAAGCACAGACCAAGGGTATAAGAAACCTCTTCAAAGAAATAATTTCATAGAATTTTCCAAACATAGAGAAAGATTGGGATATACACATACAGGAGACATATAGAACACTGTTAAGACAGGACCAAAATGGGACCTCCCCTATCAACATAATAATTAAAATGACTAACATAGAGGCCAAAGAAAAAATCCTATACCACTACTGGGTATCATATCAAAGGGATTGAAACTAGAAAACAACAGTAATATATGCATACCCATGTTCATAGCAGCACAATTCACAGTGGCCAAATTATGGAACCAACTTAGATGTCCATCAACAGATGAATGGATTACAAAATTATGGGAAATACATACAATGGAATTCTACTCAGCAATAAAGAAGAACAAAATAACAGCATTTGCAAGAAAATGGAAAGATCTGGAGAACATTATGTTAAGTGAGATTAGCCTATCACAAAAAAAGTGTATAATGTTACATGTGGTAGCGTGGGGGGAGGGACACCAAGAACTGTGTGCATGTATGTTAACACCAAACTCATACTCATTGTGATGTGAGACTACAATGCACCAATAAAAACATACTAAAAAATAAAAAACCCAACATTTTCTTTATTATAAAATGATTGGTTACATAAGTTTATGTTTTCTCCTCTAAACTGTAGCAATACTTTTCAGAAGTTTACAACACATTTCTAAAAGAATATATCAGTTTGAATCACAGCTACTTAAATATTTTCATTGACATGAAAAACAGATTTATGGCACAATTTTAAAAGTGGAAGAATATGATTCCAAGAAAGTGAATGAGGGAGACACCACATTGTGATCTCTGTGAGACTTGGATCTCAATCGCCGTGAAAGCAGCTTCTCAACAAGAGAAGAAGAGCAACAAAAATTGAACTAAAGAATGAAAAATTTGAAATGTGATGGAGTCAAAGCCAGAAGACAAAACAGAGGACAGTAAAAATCTCCAAGCATCTTACTTAGGGAATGGCAGCAGTACCATCTTGGCCAGCCCATGCCAGCAGCTACCAGCATTGTGGCTTCCACACACTGCCAGCAAAGAAGCCAGAGACCTGTTGTGAGTCCAGTAGCTGCAGATTGGCAGCAACAAAAGCAAATAGCAGCTTGCTCCATGCTCAGCAGAGACCCAAACATTGGTGGCAACAGTGGCTGTGGCTCCGCCATCTTGGCAGAACTGTGCCAGCGGCTGTTGGGATTGCAGCTTCTACACACCCAGCAGCTGCAGATCAGCAGAAATGAGATTGGGCAGGTACTTCATACTAACAAGACTTGAAAACAAGCAGGAGTAGCAACTATATCAGACATATTAGACTTCAAACCTAAATTATCAGAAGAGACAAAGAAGGTCATTTCTTACTGGTAAAAGGAACAATCCAGCAAGAGGATATACCAATAATCAACATGTATGCACCAAACATAGGTGCAACCACTTTCATAAAAGAAACTCGTTGTGACATTGAGTCACACATAGATCCCAATATAATAATATTGGGAGACTTCACCTCTCTCACACAACTATATTGATCTTCAAGACAAAAGGTAAGTAAAGATGCCTCAGACCTAATAAACACCATAAACCAAATGGACCTACTAGACACAGACAAAAACTTCAACAAGACCCCAAAGACATAAGACATTAAAAAGAGGATCAATACGTGATACGTGGGATTGCATTAACTGAAGTCCTTCTGCACAGTAAAGGAAACTATCAAGAACCTCAACAGAGAGCCAACAGATTAGGAGAATATTTTTGCCAGCTACTCCTCATAGAGGACTAATATCTAGAATACACAGAGAACTCAAGAAACTCACCACTAAAAACACAAACAACCCAATCAAAAAAATGGGCAAGTCAACTAAATAGGCACTTCACAAAAGAAGAAATACGAATGGCTAATAAATATATGAAAAGATGTTCAACATCATTAGCAATCAGAGAGATGTGAATCAAAATTACCCTGAGATTTCACCTAACCCCCATTAAAATGGCAATCATTAAAAATACACACAATAACAAATGCTGGTGAGGATGTAGAGAAGTAGGAACTCTAATACACTGTTGGTGGGATTGAAAATTAGTGCAACCACTTTGGAAAACAGTGTGGAGGATCCTCAGAAGACTGGGAATGAACCTACCACTTGACCCAGCAATACCACTTCTAGGTATCTACCCAAAAGAATGGAAACCAAATTACCAGATGAATGAATGTGTATCATGTTTATAGCTGCACAATTCACAATTGTGAAACTATGGAACCAGTCAAGATATCCATCAACAGACGAATGGATTATGAAACCATTGGATATGTACACAATGGAATTTACACAGCCATCAAGAAGAACAAAATTACATCATTTGCAGGGAAATGGATGGAAATAGTGAACATTATGCTTAGTGAGATTAGTCAGTCACAAAAAGTGAAAAGTTGGATGCTCTCCCTAATATGTTGAAGCTACAAAGAATAGGGCATAGGAGGGACTCCAGACAAAGATGGAGAACATCTCAAATGAGTAAAGAAGGTGACCTATATGAGGGAGGTGGGAGGGGGGAAGTGGGAAACACCCTAATGCTTAAGATGTACACACACAAATATATCAAAGTCAACTACTATGTTGAGCAGAAGGAGGGAAAGGGGAGGGAATGTGGTGGGAATTGGGGGAGGGCTAATTGACCAATGTGCATGTATACTTCTATCACCCTGAAACCCATCAAGATGTACCAATTAAAATTACAATGCACCAATTAAAAATGTGGAAGAATATACAAGAAGATAGTTTCCTTTGGAATATATTTCTTTTCTTTCTTTTTTCTTTTTTATGACAGTCAGGATTGAGTGTCATAAAATTCTAACTCTGAGCCACATCCCCAACCTTTTTTTCTTTTTTAATTTTGAAACTGTCTTACTAAGTTACTGATGTTGGCCTCAAACATGAGATCTTCATGTTTCAGCCTCCCAAGTACTCATTTTACCACCATGCCTGGCTTGGAATATAATTTTTAACTAAGTTTTTAAAATTTTATTTATTTTATAATTTGAAGTACAGATTGCAGAAATATTAGTTTAATTGTTTATACTAAACAAAGTTTGAATTTAATTTGTGTAAGAGCTGTTTGTTTCAAGAAAGAAGGGGCACTTTATTGTTAAAATATTTATGGTCTCTGGTAGGCATATTTCTAGGTTAACTTCTCTATTACAGTGTGAGGGCTACAATTACAAAATATCAGGGACTGCATTGTTAAACAACAGAAACTTATTACCTCACTATTTTGGAGGCTAGAAATCAGGAACAAGATTTAATTCTTCATCTTGGCTTGTGTAGGAGAGATAATAATGTATATGATTTTCCTGGGAAGAAATATGCAGGTTCTCAGGGATGTTTCTATGAAAATAAAACCCTTGACAATGACTCAAAATTTGGGGTTCAGATTAAGCAGTCTAGCCATACATCTGTTGTGGGTACATGTAAACATTTGACTCTAGTGACATTTAAATTGATTATATTTTTGTTCTATTTGATTTGTTACAAGTATACGCTAGAAGTTTCATTCCTCTAAAGAGACAAACATGACTGGACATTCTTACAGATTCTTGTTTTCATCTGCTAAGGTTATCTTTTTCTCTCTCCCCAAGAGCTTACTTATCTTAATCACTTAAAGTTAATAAAAAAAGAAAATTTTCTGGGTGTGCCTGAGCTAATCAATTGAGTTGTCTATATGAAGGTGAAGCATCAGAGAGACACTCTCCTGATGGATTTCAAAAGATGTGAACTGTCATGAATTATGTGGACCTTTGTAGAGGGCCACAGAGAGTGGTTCCCTGGTGACAGTTAACAAGAACACAGGGCCTCAGTCACAGAGCCACCAGGCAAGAATATCTGCTAATATCCATGTACATTTGGAAAAAGATCAGAGTCTAAGAGAAGATTAGAGACCTGCTGCCACATGCTTTCAGCTTAGTAAGAACCAGCTAATCTGTATTCAAATTCTATTCCACAAAAACTATAAGATAACAAATTTTTGCCACTTTATGATGATAAATTTGTGGTAATTTGTTACATAGCAATAAAAACTAATTCATGATTCAGAGTAAAGCACACTCATGGTGCACAATGTTTTTCTTCATAATTAATTAACCATTTATCAATGATTGATTCTTAAGATGAATAGATAGCATTATTACAGATATGCCCCCTCAGATACTTGAAAATCTTAAGCAAGATACTAAATATTTTAGTCTCAAACTTTCTCTTGAAATCTTATTTGATTTTATTTTCAATTCTAGAATTGAGCAACACATTATTTCATAAAATATAAAGAGTGAGATGGAATAAGTGTTTCAATAAGCTGAGTAGAAAAAGTTGCTGTTTTAAACTTTCTATTAAAGCTAGCCATGGTGGCGCATGCTTGTAATCCCAGTACTTGGGAGGCTGAGACTGGAGGATCTGGGTTCACGGCCAGTCTCAGCTACTTAGTGAGGCCCTCCGCAACTCAGTGAGACCTGGTTTAAAAATAAAGAATAAAATAGGGCTGAGGGTGTAGCTCAGAGGTAGAATTCCCCTGGGTTCAATCCCCAGTATCACACACACAAAAAAACAACAAATAAACTTTCTATTAACCCATTAATTGCACATATTAATGGAGTTTAGTGTGCACTGATAAAATCCAACCTCCTTTTTTCTACTTTCAACCCCTCACACTCTTCACAATCTCTAGTAGTCAGTATTATACTTTTAGTAGACACAGATAAACAGGTACTACATGTTCTCTCAACTTTTATTTTCACAAGGAAAACATTTATCCAGGCATAGTGGTACAATCCTGTAATCCCAGTACTAGGGAGGCTGAGACAGGAGGATCACAGGTTCATGGGCAGCCTCAGCAATGTATAGTGAGGCCCTCCGCAACTTAGTGAGGCCCTGTTTCAAAAATAAACAATAAAATAGTGTTGAGAGTTTAGCTCAGAGGTATAATGCCCCTGAGTTCAATCCCCAGTACCACACACACAAAATATATATTTTTTCAATTATAACATATATATGGGTGGGGTTACTGAGGATTAAGCCCATGAGCATTCTACTTCCAAGCTGCATCCCCAACTCTTTTTATTTTTTATTTTGAAACAGAGTCTCACAAAATTGCTGAGGTCCTCATTAAGTTGCTGAGGCTAGCCTCAAACCTGTGATGATATCAGCCATTACAGATATTTTACAATTGATACCTTATGGCATCAGTCGCTCAGCATGGGTAGCAACAATGGCCACAACATTGCTATTAAAACCTTAGCAAAATCTCTAAAAAATGATTTTTATTTTAAATAGAATTAGCCTATTAACTATTATGGCCTCATTAAGCCATAGTCTAAATCTATTTAGTGTCATAAAAATTGTACCACATTAACTTCTGAATGGTAATATTTACTTCCACAAACTTAAACCTTATCAAATTAAATGCATAAAAATTCTGCAAAACACAATAGCAATAACTATAATGTTTCTCAGCTGGATCCTGTTATAATCTAGAGGTAATAGTCATAGCCATCACAAACTATTATTATTGGCAAAAATCAACTGTATCAGTGTTTTAGATGAAATTCAGACCATAAGAAAGCTCTAATTCTTTTCATTTTGAACATCTAACTTTAAAATTAAAATATAACCCTTTTCTATTATTACAAATACAGCTTACACTATTACTGTTTCTTAGAATATTCTTTATAGTTTCCTTTTCTTTGGGTTTAATATGATAACTTCATAAAATTTAATATATTTTCTATTTACATTTTTAACAGAAATGTGCTAGTATTTATTTGCAAGGCTAAAGTCTCACATTTAAGAAAATGCAAAAAAAATTATGCAAATTATCAAATATTTTTACTATGTTAAATCTAATGATGTTTCAGTTAAGTTTATGAAAGTTTTTTGTCTGAAAATTATTCTTAATTGAAATATATTTTAACTTCTTCCTATATCAAATCAGACTGCCAGCAAAAAGAATAAAGCTGAATCATATATGTCAAAGAGAGTAAACATCTGCCATTGAGCTACTCGTATAGGTCACTAAACTTGGGAGAAACTGGTTAAGAGCAATGTCTCTAGAGATCTATCTCCTAAATTTTAATTACTGTTTTTTCAATTATTAGTTGTATTTCTTGGGATTAAATTGTCTTTTTTGTCATTGAAGAAGTTGGTCTAGGAAGGAAGGACTTCTGTTTGGGATATTATATTATAGGATGTGTCAGCTCTCTTGTGACCACAACAAAAATGTGAAGATGAAATCACAACTGTGTTGGTCACAATCTCCCAGTTTCTTTCCCACTGACCAAAACTAAGTCTCATCTCTCCCCTACTGGCTATAGTAGAAAATGAGTGTGGTGCATTTAGCCTTTATCTAACCATGTATTGGACTATTGTCATGTCTTGGGCACTGTTTATCAGCTGAAAATATTATTTCTCTTATTTCTCACAGCATCTAAGTAGAAAATCTGCCATGATCCTCTTTTATAACTGCTATCATATTATCACTATGAATCATTGAAAGACACAGATATTTCCTCATTTTGGAATCTAGCCCTTAGTGTACTATTTCTATTTCCTCTGCCAAACTTTGCCAAATTGTATGCCTATCATTCAGTGTAAAACACAGGCTCACTATTCATGATTATTAGCTACATTGTATGCTCCAGACTGGAGGGGAGAATTTAATTTACAGTTCTTAATCAGTGTTATGGAACCTTAGTTCTATTTACTTAGTCTTTAAACTATACTATGCTTTAGAGAGAAGTAAACAATGGTAGGGGAGGGAATAAGAATGAGAAGGAGGAAAAGATTAGATTGGAAAGAAAAAAGTCCAATTATTTAATTAGTTATTTGTCTAATTTTGCTTAGGGAGAGAACTGAATAAAGTTACCAGCATGGAAGGCCATGAAACTTTCTAAATTTTCTTAATAAATATTTTAAATGTGAGGAAATAGTATGGAGAATATAAAATTGATATAATATTCAGAGTTTAGTAACTACAAGTTGATTTGTACTTTAAATTAAGATTGTTTTTATCTATTATCCTTTTATAATAAAACCCTATCATTTTATAACATTTAACAAAACCAATCATCATTAATACTTTGGCAAATCAAATTTTAAGTAATTAAGCCTAGTTTAAAATATATGTTAATGTCTTAATATAAATATGTTTCAAATTCAAAAAAGTGGAAAGAAAATCTGAACTTTCATATTTTTAAAGAAAAAATAATTTTCATTATTAAGATATTAGTTTAAATGAACAAAATAAGTATGCAGTGATTATAAAGTATTATTAATATATACATATAGAAATAGGTCCATTTTTAATATTTCTCATTACATTATATAAAATAAATTTTTATTTCAAAATATGAACACTAGTGTTGCTAAGCACGTAGAATGTGCTATAAGCCTTATACTTCAATAACTGTTGCTCTACACATAATTGAAAACAGTACAAAGTGATGGGAAATGGGAGAGCCTATAACTACATCTGGGTTTCAGATTGAACAAGTGAATACATTCAGTTGAGAGCTTTGTTTTATAAAATTATTGACTTTGACTCTCACCCAACATTCTAGTTCTGACTATGAAAACACAGTAGCATAGACTGCGTATCTTAGAAACAGTAGAAATATATTTCTCATATTGTGGAGGCTGGAAGCCTCAAATTGAGGCAGGGCTGAGGACCTGGGAGGGATTAAAAATGGCATTTGTATTACTTCCTGTGAGGTGGGGGGAGGTGAGTAGGGAGGTTAGAGATCTGTGGGCACCAGGAGATCAGAGCCCACCAGCCCACAAGATAAAGATTCAAATTAAGGATTGAAATTGAACAAAAGGGATTGGTCCCCCAAGACTCAATTCTGACCAATCATAAAAGAACATATGGGGAACTTCAATAGGTTTTAAAGCCCACCTCCCAGGATCATTGGTGGTTACTTTCTTTTGGGGACCACTCCCACCCATGTGGGGGGAGCTATTTTTTTCTTCTATCTTTCCTTGACTTAAACATTCATATTTCTATACCCTTCATTAGTCCCTGGACTTCATTATTCAAAATCCACTGGACAAGAGCACTATAAGAGGAGATACCCCATATCAAGTCTTTGGGTGACATCACTGTTCTTGTGTCCTTGCATGAGAGAAAGACAGCAAGAGACCTCTTTAGGGTGCCTCTAATAATGGTACTTGTCTCAAATATTGGGACACTCTCTTCATCACTTAATTACTTCCCAAAGGATCCATCTCATAATGTCATCACATTATGGGTTAAGATTTCAACATACCAGTTCTGATGGAACACACATATTAACTTTATTGATGAAGTTATTATGAGAATGAAAAAAGATAAACAGTTACTTACATTCCTGACACTCAAACAATATTGAATTTCTTGTTTTCATCAGATTGTATGAACCAATGACAAAGATATCCCTAAACATATGTAATTACTTCATTTTTAAATTGATTTAACTATTTCTAAAGAAGAAAAAAAGAAAATTAATATTTATTGGTTGAAGTTTTTTCCTAACATTATAAATAAAATTTTCAATGTGGCAATACATTTGAAACATTTAGCAAAACAGAGACCTTTTTCACTATACATTAACTGATATTTAGAAAGTTTGCTGAAATTCTCCAAGTTAATTTAGCCAAAAAAGCAGTGAGGTTGAAATCATTTCAACTATTTGATTTCAACTAATTTATGCAGTTTCAAGGGCTTTATAAGTCAAATTGATCTAGTGCTTTCTAAAGAATGAAAGAAAATAGGTGAGCACAGAAATGCAAGCAATGAAGAAAATAAGTGAGTAAAGAAGACAGTATAATTTGAGATAGGATATGATTTGCCAGTGAAAACTTGGTATTTTCTATCAGAAATGCCATTTTTTATTTATTTGAAATGACCTAGGAATGCTAAAATTTATATTGAAAATTAATACATTGGTAACCATTTCCAGAGAAAACTATGAGACAAATGGTGCAGGTGTTCCTTGGTATGAAAATCCTCACTATCCTTTATGCCTTTTAGTATGAATCTAGTTTGATGTCTTTAGTAAAACTCAGTAGTGCTATTTTACCCTCAATACATTAGTAAATGGACTGATTACTTTGAAGATAGTAATAGTTATTGGGCACTTCTATGATAAACCCTATTAATTTGGAGGAAACTAGAGTATGCTTACTAAAAAGATACTCTACATCTAAAAAGATACTTATCTGCAACAAAATTTCTATAAAAATAAATAACTCAATCAAGAAATGGGCAATTGAACTAAATTGATACTTCACAAAAGAAGAAACACAAATGGCCAGTAAATATATGAAAATATGTTTGGCATCATTAGCAATTAGCAAGATGCAAATCAAAACTACTCTGAGATTCCATCTAACCCTGATTATTATGACAATCATCAAGAAGTCAAACAACAATAAATGCTGGAAAGGATATGGGGAAATAGGAACTCTTCTACACTGTTGGTGGGATTGTAAATTAGTCCAGCTGCTTTGGAGTTCAGTGTGGAGATTCCTCACAAAACTGGAAATTTATCTACCATATGATCCAGCTATACCAATCTTGGGTATCTTTCCAGATGGACTGAAATGAGAATATTATAGTGATACATGCATATCCATGTTTATAGCTGCACATTTCACAACAGCCAAGTTATAGAACCAACCTAGGTGTCCATTAACAGATGAATGGATTACAAAATTATGTGATATCCAAACAATAGAATTCTACTCAGTAGTAAAGGAGAATAAAATTATGTCATTTGCTGGAAAATGGATGGACCTGGAGGACATTATGTTAAGTGAGATCAACCACTCACAGAAACTGAAGGCTCATATGTTTTCTCTCATATGTGGAAGCTAGGGAGTATTTGGAATATAAGAGGAACTTTAGATAATGGAGGAGAAACTCAGTGGAGCAATGGAGGGTTTCCAGGGGAAGGAGTGGTGGGGAGGAATATTTACTTTCTAAAAAAGTGTATATATTTATGAAAAGCAAGAATTAACTCACATGTCTGAATAATTTATTTCAAGTGCCTAAACTGCCAATATCTAACTATCTGACTTTGAGGTGTTGAGATATATGTACTGTATATTCCAAATATTTCAGATATAATAGGGATTGAACTTATTACTTTTACAACATGGCATTGCTTTTACTAGTTATTTTTACATTTTTTATATTACTGAAGGGTGAACCCAGGGCATTGTACCTCTGAACTTAACCCCCATACTTACTCTAGTTTTTTTTTTTTTGAAACAGGGTCTCACTAAGTTGCTGAGGCTAGTCTTACACCTGTGATTCTCCTGTCTCTGCCTCCCAAGTAACTGGGATTACAGGTATGCGCTACCACACCCAGGTACTAGGTATTTTTAAATGTGCATATATCCTAAGGTTATAAAATATTCCACTAGGATAAAATGATGTTCTATCTTCACTGGTATATCACTTGTAAGAGCAATAACAAATATAATAATGAATATTTCATGTATGATTTTTACATTTACAATGTTAGAAAGCTTCTTTTCAGATATATGTTCTGTGAATACTTTTAGTCTACTCTTTTTATTTGTTTTATAATATTTTTAAAAGGCAACAATTTTAAATTTTGAACATGTCTAATTTATCTTTTTACTGTCAGTTTCTCCTGGGTTTTGTTTTGGGGGGGTCTTGTCTTAAGAAATTTTTGTCTAACTCATGGTCACAATGATATTCTCTTATCACTTTTCTAAGTAGTTTTATATTTTAACTTTTGTGTTTAAGTATATAATCCATTAGAATTGCATATGATGTAATTTCTGTATTTTCACTTTTATAAACCCATCCAAAATGACAACTAATTTTATGTTAATGAAAAATTGTGTTACAAGTGCCACACAACTGCAATCCTAGTACTTGAGAGGCTATGACAAGAGAATTGCAGTTTCAAGGCCAGCCTCAGCAACTTAGTGAGACCCTAATTTCCAATAAAAAATAAAAAGGACTGGAGTGTAGCTTAGAGGTAGAATGCCCTTAAGTTCAACCCCCAGTAGCAAAAAAATAGTGGTATAAAAATAATTCCTTAATATTTTAATGAGTTCTCTGTACTTGCATGTGGTAATTGAAAGATTCCCAATGGTATCAAAGAAAATAACACAAGATGTTTTGGTAAAAAGTTGTGAATGAAATCCACCTTGTTAATTAGTCTGCTGGACATTGACCAATCCAAAAATTAATTTATCTCTGGCCTTTTAACCTCAGCTATGACCAATATGGTATAATAAAATTTACTTTAACTCCAACACCAAATTTTTAAAGCCAAAGGCTCTTTTTAATACTAAATATGGAAATTGTTTTTAAATATGCATAAGTTCTATTAAGATGCCCCCCAACAGTGAATACATCGTCTGGTGGTAACTTTGTCTCCATTCACACTTATGTTTTAATGAATTTCCAGATAAGCATTTAGTTTGTAGGACCAGAAACTCAATCTTATCTCAGAGTCAGTTTAGCTGGTTCATGTTAATTTGTCAGTGAAGTTAAGGAAGACTCAAATGAAACATCTAAAACATAGTTATAATCTGAGGTGTAATTTTCAGAATATGTGGTATGTGAGGCAAGCTGACTAATTTATTCTTAATTTTTATTAAACTACACTGGACAATAAATGATTAGTTGTTGAACTGAGAACTGGTAAAATATATATGATTTAAGAAACCAAACTGAATCAACAAGGTCATAATAGTTGGAAATGATTAATATAGCACAATCTGCCAGACACTTGTATTGGCCTGTAGGAAATTGGCTCCCAGATACTACAATGCACAAATGTATATAATGCCTCAGTGTGCACTGTCTTTTGTGATGGTCCAAAATGTGTGTGGAGTTTATCCAGCTCTTATTCTAAATTATTTAGATTTGTCTTGGATTAGGTTGATTTACTGAACTAGTTTACAGTCTATCTAAATAGGTACTGGAGTCATATTTTTAGGGACAGGATCTCAAAATAAGTCTTGATATTCCACAGAAACTGATGAATCCATATGAACAGCAATTTTTTTCTCAGAAAAAAATGATTTCATAGTTCTATTAAATTGATGTCATATCTTAAAGTTTATAATCCACTGCTTTAAGGCAATTTTGGTTTCTTCCTCTGGATTTGGTAATTTTAATTTCAGAGAGTAATCTTATTTGCCTTATTTCCTAGACTCAATGAGGCATGTGTTTTCTACCTCATTCATGATCTAAATTTTTTTTTTTTGTGGTACCGGGGATTGAACCCAGGGGCATTCTACCTCTGAGCTATACCCCTGGCCCTATTTTTTATTCTTTATTTTGAAACCGGGTCTCACAAAGTAGCAGAGGGCCTCACTAAGTAGCTGAGGCTGGCCACGAACCCAGATCCTCCAGTTCCTGCCTCCCAAGTACTGGGATTACAAGTATGCGCCACCATGCCCAGCCCATGATCTAAATTTTTTAACTTGCTTTTATTGGTGCATTGTAGTCTCACATCACAATGAATATTAATTTGATGTTAACATATATGCACACAGCTCTTAGTGTCCCTCCCACCTCTCCCCACCCATATGAAGTACTGAGAATGGTTTTAGTATATTCTCATATGTACACATTGTTTATGATAGTAATTCCATTGATTCACTTTTTTCTTTCCCTTTCCCTAACCTTGTACCACTTCCCTTGCTCTAGTGAGGGTTCTCCATTATCAACTGGATTCCCTTTAGTATCCCCACTATTCCCTAGGTTGCACATATTAATGAAAACATATGTCCCTTCTTTTTTGTGATTGGCTAATCTCACTTAACCTAATGTTCTCCAGATCCTTCCATTTTCTTGTAAATGATGGTATTTTGTTCTTCTTTATTGCTGAGTAGAATTCCATTGTGTGTTTTCCCATAATTTTGTAATCCACTAATCTGTTGATGGACACCTAGGTTGGTTCCATAATTTGGCCACTGTGAATTGTCCTGCTATGAACATAGGTATGCATATATTACTGTAGTTTTCTAGTTTCAATTCTTTTGTATTGATACCCAGTAGTGGTATAGCTGGATCATATGGTGGATCCATTCCCAGTTTTCTGAGGAATCTCCACACTGATCTCCATAGTGGTTGAACTAGTTTGCAATCTTACCAACAGCGTAGAAGAGTCCCAATTTCCCCACATCCTCACCAACATTGTTGTTGTTTGACTTCTTAATGATTGCCATTCTAATTGGGGTTAGATGAAATCTTAGAGTAGTTTTGATTTGCATCTCCCTGATTGCTAATGATGTTGAACATTTTTTCATGTATCTATTGGCCATTTGTATCTCTTCTTTTGTGAAGTGTCTATTCTTTTCAGTTGCCCACATCTTGATCAGATTATTTGTTTTTTTAGTGTGAAGTCTTTTAAGTTATTTGTATATCTTAGATATTAAACTTCTGTCAGAAGGGTAGCTTGCAAAGATCTTCTCCCATTCCATAGGCTTTTTCTTTAGGCTCTTGATGGTTTCCTTTGTTAAGCAGGAGCTTTGTAGTTTAATGCTATCCCACATATTAATTCTTGTTTTAATTTCCTGTGCTTTGGAGGTCTTGTTGAGGAAGTTTCTACCTGTGCCTATATGATGGAGTGTTGGACCTATGCCTTCTTCTAAAAATTTCACAGTCTCCAGTCTAATTTCCAGGTCTTTGATCTCTCAAGTTAACTCTTGTACAGGGTGAGAGATAAGGATTTAGTTCCATTTTTATACAGGTAGATAAACAGTTTTCCCAGCACCATTTGTTGAAAAGACTGTCCTTTCTCCAATGTATGTGTTTGACACCTTTGTTGAAAATCAATTGGCTATAAGTTTGTGGACTTATTTCTGTATCTTCTATTCTCTTCCACTGGTCTATGTGTCTGTTTTTGTGCCAATACCATGCTGATTTTATTACTATAGCTCTGTAGTATAATTTGAAGTCAGGAATTGTAATGCCTCCTGCATGGTTCTTATTGCTGAGAATTGCTTTGGCTATTCTGGGTCTTTTGTTTCTCCATATGATATTAATGACTGATTTTTCTAGATCTGTTAAAATTATGTTTGTATTTTGATAGGGATTGCATTGACTCTGTAGATCATTTTTGGCAGGATGGCCATTTTGATAATATTTATTCTGCCTATCCAAGAGCAGGAGAGATCTTTCCATCTTCTAAGATCTTCTTTGATATTTCTTCAGTGTTCTATAGTTTTCATTGTAGAGGTCTTTTAACTCTTTGGTTAAGTTTATTCCTAAGTATTTGCTTTTGAAGTTATTGTGAGTGGAATTGTTTTGTGGAGTTCCTTCTCAGTGGATTCATGGTTGGCATATATGAAAGCTACTGCTTTTTTTAGGTTAATCTAGTATCCCCCTACTTCACTGAATTTTTTAATCAGCTCTAGTAGATTTTTGGTTGAGTTCTTTGGGTCTTCTAGATATAGGATCATATAATCTGCAAATAAAGATAATTTTAATTCTTCTTGTCCTAATTGAATTCCTTTGATATCCTTCTCTTTTCTTATTGCTCTGGCAAGAGTTTCAAGGACTTTGTTGAAAAGGAGTGATGATAGTGGTCATTCTTGTCTTGTTCCTGATTTTAAGGGTAATTCCGGCAATTTTCCCCCATTCAATATGATGTTGGCTTTGGGTTTCTTATATATTGACTTGATGATGTTGAGGCATGTTCCTTCTATTCCAATTTTCTGTAGAGTTTTTGACATGAATGGGTGTTGAATTTCCTCAAATGCTTTTTCCACATCTATTGAAATGATCATGTGATTCTTGTTTTTAGTTCGATTTGAATGGTGAATAACATGTATTATTTTGTGTATGTTGAACCAGCCTTGCTTTTTGTCTGGAGGATCGATTGAGTGGCATGAGTGGTGTGTTGAAGTCTCCCAATATTATTGTGTTTGGGTCTATTTGGGTCCCAAAGATTTTGTTTTATGAATGTGCATGCGCCCACATTTGGGGCATAAGTGTTTACTATTATTATGTCTTCTTGTTGGATTGTTCCTTTTATTAATAAGAAGTGACCCTCTTTGTCTCTTCTGATGTGTTTTAGCTTAAAGTCTATTTTGTCAGATATAGGCGTTGCTACCCCTGCTTGTTTTCGATCTCCGTTTGAATGGTATATCTTTTTCCATCCTTTTACCTTTAGCGTATGAGTATCTTTGGCTAGAAGGTGAGTTTCTTGTAGACAGCATATAGTTGGGTTATGCTTTTTAGTCCACATTTCCAGTCTATGCCTTATAATTGGGGAGTTGAGTCCTTTGACATTCAATGTTATTATTGAGATATGATTTTTGTTTCCTATCATTTTAATTCTATTTTCTGTTTGCTGTAGTGACAAATCTCCTTATTTAGTTGCCTACTTGGTGTAGTTCACCTCTCCTATGGTTCTGGAAATTACTTGTTTTTCCTTCTTTGTGATTTATTCCTTTTAGGATTTTCTCTAGTGTTGGCTTGGTCCTCATGAATTCTTTAAATGTTTGTTTATCATGGAACATTTTGGTTTCTCCATCAATTTTAAATGATAGCTTTGCTGTATATATTAGTCTTGGTTGGAAGTTGTTTTCTTCCAACGTCCAGAGTACTATATACCAATCCCTCCTGGAATTCCTGAATTGAGTTGAGAAGTCCGGGGTGATTTTTATTGTTTTGCCCCTGTATGTCACCCATTTTTTTGTTCTTGCTGCTTTTAGAATTCTTTCTTTGGCATCTACATTAGACATTTTAATTATTACGTGGCATGGAGGGGTCCTTCTTTGGTCCTGTCTTAATGGTGTTCTATATGTCTCCTGTATGTGAATATCCAAAACTTTATGTTCAGAAAATTCTCTGAAAATATTTCTTTGAAGAAGTTTCTTATACCCTTGGTCTGTGCTTTTAAACCTTCTCGATGCCTTTTATCCTTAGATTAGGACGTTGTGTATTGTGCTGTATTTCTTGAATGGCCAGGGTGTGTTGTTGTAATATCTTCTGTATATCATTGACTGTGTTTTCAGTTTTGAATGAACTGTCTTCCAGGAGTGATACCCTGTTTTTCATGTGGTCGAGACTACTAGCATTAGTTTCTATTGCCATCTTTAATTCATTTATTGACTCCTTCATTTGGTTCAGTGTTTCTGATTCTTTCTTAGAGCCTCAACTTCCTCCTTTATCTCCTCTATGCTTTCTTTGAGGCCTTTCATCATTCTGAATATCAAAATTCTGAATTCTCCATCTTGCATTTCCTGCAGTTCAGTATCAGTAATCTGACTTGTTGATGCATTTTGAGTGTTTCTTTTTTCCTCACTGTTCCTCATTCTCGTATTTTCACTATTTTCAATTTTGTGTTTCTGTTGCCTCTGCATCATCTTCCTTGCTATGTATAAGACCTCTTGATGGTCCTTGTAGTCCCAATTGGGTCAGTATACCGCAGTCTGTGGTTCCCTCCCTTCTGGTTGACTAGGGTACAGTGTGTGTGGGGGGGGCACGCAGGCTCCGTAACTCAGGTGTTGGCACATGAGGTGCACTTCGATGTGCAGTGTTGGGTGAGGGCTCCGAGGTGTGGGTGATGTTTCCGGAAGGTGCCCGGTCTCCTAGGTGCAGATGCTGAGGGTCGCCTGGGCCCCAAGGTGTGCACACATGGTCTGGGTCTCAGGTGACATCACCAGAGGGTGCCCGGGCTCTGATGCATGGTTCTGGGGATCTCGTGTAGGCCTCTGTAGGGGGTGCAGCCTCCAGGTATCCAGTGGCGGCACCTGAGGGTACACTGGCACTGAAGCACAGTGCAGAGGATTGCGCTCAGTCCCCAGGGAGGAGCGTGGGCTCCTGGATCTCAGGTAATCATGCCAGAGCATGCCCTGGCTCAGAGGCGCCATGGAGGGTTGCCTGTGTCTCGGGTGGTGGTCTCGGAGGGTATCTGGGATCTGAAGTGAAGCACAGAGGCTCCCAAGCAAGCAAAAGAGGTGCAGGCTCTGGGTCTCAGGTGGCTGTGCCGGAGTCCAAGGCAGGGCATGGGGGGGGTCTGAGGTGGGTTGTGCTGGAGTGTGCCAGAGTCCTTGGCAGGGTGCTGAGGGCTTCCCATTTCGTGCATGAGGGTGCGGGAGTCTGAGGCAGGGCAGGGAGGGCCACCAGGGTTGCACAGGAAGGCATGGGAGTCCGAGGCATGGCGGGGAGGGCTGTCTGTGTTGTGCCAGAGGGCGCAGCTGTCCGAGGCAGGATGGGAAGGGCAGCTTGGGTCATGCCGGAGGCCGCGGGGGTCCAAGCTGGGGCACGAAGGGCCGCTCACATCACACTGGAGGGAGCTCAGGTCTGAGGCAGGGCGGTGAGGGCCACCCGGGTTGTGCTGGAGGGCATGGGGTTCTGAGTCTGTGTGCGGAGGGCTACCTGGGTCAAGCTGGAGAGAGTGGGAGTCCGAGGCAGCACAGGGAGGACCTCCAGGGTCGTGCCTGTTCTCAGCTGGCGCGGGGCTCCAATGCAGGGTGTTGGGGATCACAGGTGGGCTCATAGCATGGTGGGGGGGAGGTGCTTGGCTCTGGCAGGGACCCATGCTAGGGCAGCCTTTGGAGGGTATTCACAGTCTGCTGCTGGTATGGCCCCACCACTCACAGAGTTCTTCTCCGGTTCCTCCTCCCGATTTTCTTGGTGGAGGAGGGGACTATTAGCCCCGACTATAGGGTCCTGGGGAAAATGGCTCCTTACCCATTCTGCTGACATGGTATTGCAGTTTTCTGTGGGTTTCTGTAGCTGGTAGACTCTGTGTCTGTGTAGTCGTACTCAGGTTACTGGATATTGGGTTTTTGTTCTATGGCTGTGCGATGTTGTTCAGTTCTGAGCCCCTGAGGTGATTTTGAGTCTGGATCATTTAGGGGCTCCTATTCCATTACCATCTTGGGTCCTCCCCATGTGGGGAAGCCAAAGGTTAATAGGAATTATTTTAACAACTTTTGTTTTTACAGAATTCTCTTGGTTATAACTCTCCTTTGAAGAATAATTTTTCTTCTAATACAGGAAGGGCATCTTCACATGGGAATTTTTAATATTTTTATTTCAATATTTGATGATAATTTTGCTACTATATTGTAAAACTTATAACTCATACATAAAAACAAAAAAAAAGTTGAACACATTAATAGGGCACTCTACTTTCCACAGCCCAATTGTGTTAGGGCAGTGGGATAAGTTGCAGAGAGACCTAAGAACATACCCAGAGATGGCATGGGAGATATAAAGCTTATTGAATAATGCTTATGTGGAAAGTCTATTGGTGACAAGGTAGACAAACAATATTTCCTTTTTTGTGTGTGTGGTACTGGGGATTTAATTCAGGTACATTCTACCTCTGAGGTACACCCCCAGCCCTATTTTATTTTTTAGATTGAAACAGGGTCTCACTAAGTTGCTGTGGGTCATGTTAAGTTGCTGAGGCTGACCTCAAACCTGCACCCTCTCTGTTTTAGCCTCTCAAGTGCTGGGATTACAAGAATGCACCACCATGCCTGATTAATATCTCCATTTCTCATGGTGATTTGCCAAGTAATGCCCCCATCTCATGACATTGCTCCAAAAAATAATGCCCCCATCCCTCATGATTCCTTGTCCAGTGGCAACCTGCTTTCTAAGTGGCACTTGTTCACTCCACAGTACCCTCAATTCCATGTCAGTTACCACAGAAAGAGGGGTTTCATAAGCCAAACTGTAGAAGCAATGACATCACTGGCTTAGCTTCCTTTTTTCATGTATAATCAGCATCTCAAGGAACTTGGTGGGCAAGCAAGAATGTTGTTCTCTATTGATGCCACAAACTTGCCCTAGTTTCCAATGTTCATGAGAGAAACCCAGCATCCTTCAAAATAATGTTTATATGAATAGTCTGGCCCCAGCTTATTGTTTCCTTGACTTGGCTAGGTTATTGGGAATTGAAATGGGCAGGTACTTCAGGGATTTGGTATTTTACTGTCTTCCTTTTCTCCAAGAAATGAGAAAGATTTTGCGGCCTAGAAGGTACTAAACAGTTGCTCCCAGAACATGGACTAGTCTTAGTTCAGGATAGATGGGACTGAGGAATGATAAATTGTACTGTTCTTCAACATACCATGCCCTACATAAGTTCAGAAGTCTTTCCCTTCATATAGCATACTTTGTTGTTATAAGTGTCAGTAACACTCTAGAGTTCCTAAATGTTTTATCCCAGTCTCTTTCCTGAATTCTGTGGTTTTTATGTTGGAGATATCTACCCTCAGAAATTTCTACTCCACCATTTTACATAATGTCATTTATTTCTTGTCACTGGTTTTACAAACACAATTTTTACCATTTTCAAAGTTAAGGGAATGGGAGTGTTTAATATATTTTTCCATTAAATAAAAATATTAATTTTAGAGTAATTAAGGGCAAATTTTTTCACAGTATATTTTATTTCTACTTAGAGACTAAGGAATACATTATTAGAATCTTGAATTTTTGCGGGGCCCTTTACTCGGTGCCATGAAAGGGCCTGGTGGACTGGCAGAAGCCTGCTCTGGAGTACCGGGCCTCTCCCACGTGGCAGTAATTCAGCATATTAATGGCAAAGATGGCGCTGGAGAATTCCTCAGGGGGAGGTCCCGCAAGTAGTCCCGGAGGTAGCCTCAGGAGGGCTGTGATAGGTAGTTACCTCCTTCCGTACTCACAGATGACAGGTGCCTCTACCTATGATAGATCCCAGGAGGGCGTGGTGCCACACCCTACTAATTGCGAACTTCCTATGTTGCCTCTACTATAAAAGAGAGATGTGGCTTTCTAATAAATGAGTTCTTGCAAGACTTGGCTCCCGGTTGGAGGTATGGTTATTTCTCCAACCGTCCGGCGTCTGTTCCCCCATCAGCTTTGCATCTCTCTCTCTCTCGGGCTGGCCCTGAGAGACTGATGCCCCCGACAAATTTTTTCTTTTGAACTTTAAAAATCTTTTACATGGATTATTTTAAGAAATGTAGTATGATTATCACAATAATAAAAGTATAATTGATATGGTTACTATAACTAAATTAGAAACCTTTTTTCCCACAATTGAGATGGCCTTTATTTAGACATGTTAAACTGGGAACTTCTGGATTCATTAATTTATTAAAATCAAGAGTTGTGGATGGTGAATCAAAAGTCATGTAACAACATGGGGGAACCAATAAAAGTATTTAATAAAATACTTATTATTATATAGAATATGCTATCTACAAATTGTGACTATAATATTGTAAATCTGGCCAGTGCAAAGGTGGACATGACCTGGCAGTTCAGAGAGGTCAATGAGACCCAGCAATGGTCTCTAGATCCCAAATGCTTATAGCTGAAAGCCTGGTCATAGTAAAGCCATGTTTAGAGGTAGAATGTAGCTTGAGGAAGTGAGTTACTGGAGGTGTGACCTTGAGGATTATTTCTGTTCTTGATTCTCTCTTCCTGGGGACACAAGTTAAGCAGGTTTCTTCTTAAGCAGCATTGCCTGCTACTGTGATATTTCTTCCTTGGCATTGGAAAATGTGAGCCAAAAAACCCTTTTCTCCTCTATGTTGTTCTTGACAGGTATTTTTGTTACAGAAAAAAAAAAGCTGACTAACACAGAAATAATAATAGAATTTATTATTCCACTTTCTATAATGGATAAGACAGCCAGGAAAAAGATCAAGTAAGAAACAGTGGACCTGAACAGCACTTTAGATCTCATGGACCTAATAGACATATATAGAACATTCAATCCAATGATGGCAGAGTATATGTCTTCTCAAGCACATATAAAACTTTCTGTAGGATAGATCACATGATAGGACATAAAATAAACAAAATAATTATTAACAAATTTTGAAACATTAAAAACATACCAAACATATTTTATGACCAAAAATTTAAAAAAACCTGATAGAAGGAAATCTGGCAAATTCACAAACTGCTAAAATTAAGAAAAAATAATTAGTTTGATAAACAATTGGAACAATTAGGCCAAAAATAAATTAAAAGGTGGATTATAAAATATCTTCATAAATAATAAATTTAAAAAGTATGTATCACAATTTATGAGACAGGTAAAAGTGGTACTCAAAGGAATCAAAATATTCTATGCAATTCCTATCAAATTGCAGAAATATTTTTTTTTCTAGTCCTTGGGATCAAACCCAAGTTCTCTTGCATGCCGGCTAACTGCTCTACTACTGAACTATGCCATCATCCTCTAATAACAATTTTCTTCCAAAAATAGAAAAAAATAGAATTTAAATTTTATGTGGAACCACAAAAGGCACCATAAAGCAAAAATCTTGAAAATAGCAAAGTACAAGACATTGTACCTCCTAATTTAAAAATATATTACATGCAAATGAAAATATTTTAGTTAATTACTACTGAAATTTTTATTGAAAAACAAGAATGAAGCTGGATATGGTAGCACACACTTAATAATTTCAGTACTTGGGAGGCTGAGATGAGGATTGTATGTTTGAGGCCAGCACATGGTATCTTAGTGAGACTTTTTTAGAGACTAGAGCTGGGGTGTAGGTCAGAGATAGAATACCCCTTGTTTCAGTTCTAAGTACTAAAAAGAAGAAAGAAAGAAAGAAAGAAAGAAAGAAAGAAAGAAACCAATAATGAGTCTTATAGTTAGATACAAAATGCATCCTAAAGAACTCATTTATTAATGTTCCGGGTTGATATAGTTAAGTCATGAGAATTATTTTTATTTATTTTTTTGTGTGTGGTGCTGGGGATTGAACCCAGGGGCTTCTACCTCCAAGCTACACCCCCAGCCATATTTTTTATTCTTTATTTTGAAACAGAGTCTTGGTAAGTTGAGGAGGGCCTCACTAAGTAGCTGAGGCAAACCTGGAACTTCTGGTCTCAGCCTCCCAAGTACTGGGATGACAAGTGTGCACTACCATGCCTGACTAAGTCATGAGAGTTATAATCTCATCAGTAGATAAGTCCACTGTAATGGGTTTATCTGGGTGATAACTTAGGCTTGTGAGGTGTGGCCTTAGGGACTGTCTTTGTGTTTTTGAATTACCTTGCTTGCTTGCTTTTTCTTGTTTCTGGCCTCCATGAGGTGAGACCAAAGCCTTGTGCTCTCTCTGTTTCCTGCCACCATACCTGAACTCAAGCTCTACACCCGGGCTTCATATGGACTGAACTCTGAGATCTGAAAAAAAAAAAAAAAACTGTGAGCAAATAAATCTTCCTTCCTCTAAGTTGTGGGGTCAGTTGTCTTTGATTATAGAAGGGAGAATGCTGAGACAATGAGCTACCAAATAAAAAATAAATAGTTGTAAATTAAATGTATATCTACTATCTTCATATTAGATTGTGAGCTTCTTCAAGGGTAAGAAACTTAATCATTTATGTGTATCACACCATGCTTTGGATGTAGCAGATATATAATAATTGTTTGTGAACTAAAAAAAAGGCATTTCTAGAATATTTGTGAATTCATGCATGATATGCTAGGTAGAAACTGCTATTTCTAGGTAGATGGTCTGATGCAACCAACTTGTCAACAAAAATGAATTGTTCTGCTGCATGTTAGCCAGGCCCAAGAGTGGCATTGGCATACAATCTCTCTTTTCTCTAAGCATGCTCTGGATATCCCCAGTCACTCTATGCTGGTATTTGACCTTAGTATTGGCAGAGTGGAAAATGGAGACAATCCTGACAGTCAAGCATTGACTTATAAAGCACTGCTTCCATCAAGGTTTTTGTAGAGTCTTTCAAGCAAAGAGAGGATGGTTTCTGACAAAGGTAAATATACCAAAATATATATAGATTCAAAAGATATATTGGTATACTATATATTTGGTATATATAAGATATATACCAAGTATATATACATTCAAAATATATATGTAGATTCAAAATATATACATTTTTAAATCTAAGCATTAAATTTTCCCAAGTATAGCTACCCAGGTACCTCTTTTGGTCCATGAATTTTTCTCTAGGCTGATAATCCAGCCTTCTGTGAAATTCTGCCAAACTTACAATTAGGCACCAGATTGGCTTTAAATTCTCTTTGCTCACTAGCTACAAGAGATTGATATCTCATTAAATGTTCCCAAAAAGGCCTTCTAACACTCATACTGCTTTAAATTAATAATCACCCAATTTTACCCTACCATTTTCTGTCTTCAGATGTTAGTAAAAGCCATCTAGTTCCCCACATCTCTCAAATGCTAGAAACATTGCATTCAAACACAAATGTTCCATGTGAATCTCTTGCCATGTTAATGGGTGGTACTGAGAATTGAACCCAGAGGCATTCTACCTCCAAGTTATACCCCCAGCCCTTTTTCTTTATTTTTATTTTGAAATAGTCTTGCTAGGTTGATGAGATTCTTACTACTTGCTGAGGCTGTCCTCGAACCTTCAATCCTCTTGTCTCAGTCTCCCAAGTAGTGGGATTGCAAGCATGCACTACTACGCCCAGCTCAAATATATATTCTAATAATCATATAGCTATACCATTACAGATATTATCAATATTCCTTCTATTCATAAAGTACTGGATTATAGGGTGATGAAATCCTTATTGCCAACTGAATAAATAATGATTGAAGTCCAGAATTCCATCTTAGTATTTATTTCCTGGTCTCTTCTTGGTAGTAACTCTTAGGCAAGAGTTTGTAGAAGCAGTTTTTAAGTGAGAATTCTTATGTCTTTCTTTCTTTTTTTCTTTCTTTCTTACATTTTTTCATTCATTCTTTCTTCTTTCTTCTTTCTTTATTTTCTTTCTTTCTTTTGTGTGGTACTGGAGATTAAATGCAAGACTACTCTTCCTCTGAGCTGATACAACCCCAATACAACCCCAGCCTGAATTTATTTATATTTTGTTTTGGAATAGAGCCTTGCTGTCTCAGCCTCTGAAGAACCAAAATAATATGTGCTGTTGCTGCCGTTGGAAGAGAATAAAGGGAAACTGATAGAACAGTGGGAGAAACTAAGTGGAATGTGATGTAAGATGAATTTAATGAATAATACTGGTGAAAATTCAGGAAGTTGTTTAAAAAATACCACAGATGAATTAGCAGACACATCTGGTTGTATCTTTCTTTTTTTGTCCCCTTAATATGGGTCAAACCATATTCTATCTTCCTTCTCTGGACTTAAAAGTTTATTATATAATATTTCAAATAATTATCGACTGCCCTAATATTACATCTTGTCAGTAGTCTTGATCACTAGTTCAAACTGTTTATTATTTATTTGTGTAGGTTTCATTTCCCTAAATACATGAAAATTGTTTAATGTCTATGTTCTTAGCAAATGTATATACTATAAATAATAATCCAATGTGTTTATAGATGTGTTGTCTGATTAATTCTCATTATTTTAAAAACAATATTGGATTTTGAACAACCTCAAATAAAATAAAATAAAACTGCACTCACAAGAAATATTTATATACAAAATGATGTTATATGTAGGATTTATTATAAGACAAATCAAGAGGAAAGTGAGTAAAGATAAAGATAAAGCTGTTTTCATTGATGATTGAGAGATCATTGCACTATTTTCTCAAATTCTGTGTATTTTTGAAATTTCCAGAATAAAGTGTAAAACCATTATAATCATACCAGATAAAAACTACCTGTTTAGAACTGTATCTGATATTTCCCAAAATAATTTATTTTTATCTTTTAATACATATATTGGAAATAACTTTTTTTAAATTTATAATAAATGGTTAGGAGTCACTTTTTGGCTTCCTGTCATAGTTTATGTATTTTAATCCATATTGATTTGTATCAATGTTCATTTTGAATGTATTTATCTTATTTCTTAAGCTAAGTTTAAATTATGAGTGTAGAATCAGCTAATAAGAAAAATAATTTGTCTGTCTGATACTAATGAATATAATTATGTATTCCTGGGCACCCCAAATTAAGGACATTAGACAAATATTTATACAGAATTAAATATGAAAGCAAGAAAATTAGAAAATATAAAGTGTTTTTCCACTTTTAAGTTATTTTATTTCTTCCCTCTTAAATCAAAAGTTTATAGTATTTATGTGTAAAAGAGGTGAAATTTTACTTTTATAATCTTAATGTCTCTAGCTATGCCTGAAAATTAATTTGTTACACGACATATTATCAGGAGAAAAGTGTAGAAATGTATTAAATATAATTTTATGTGAAAAAGGAACTTTCATAATGGAATGAAAACCCCAAGAAGCAGCAACACCTAAATGGTTTTATGTATTAGGTTGAGAGGTAATTGTATAAAATAAATAAATGTGGAGGCTAAAGTAAGATAAGAAATATTTTGACAAGGTATCTTTGTATGTCTCATTTCTCTTGGTATAGGGACAACTGCCATAATATGGGAATTTAATTTCCATATATACTAATCACACATCATGATGAAGCTCAGAGTAATAGATGCATATATGCACACAGCACTCAGTGAACCTTTCCCCAGCTCCCACCCCACTCCCTCACCCTCCCCGTGTATGACATTGAAATTGGTATTGATGGATTTGTGTTTGTACATCATGTCCATTAAAATTTTTCCTTCATTGAATCTTCTTCCTCCCTCCCACCTTCCTCCCTGTGCCACCTCCATCACTCCACTAGGGTTTCTCCTCTGTCTTGAGTCCCTTTTGTATTCCAATTTCTCCCTAGCTTGCACATATGAGGGAAAACTTCTGACCTTTCACTTTTTGTGACTGACTAATCTTAGCACAATATTCTCCAGTTCCATCCATTTCCCTGCAAGTGACATGATTTTGTTCTTCCTTATGGCTAAGCAGAATTCCATTGTGTGTATATCCCATTATTTTGCAATACATTCATCTGTTGATGGACACCTAGGCTGATTCCATAGTTTGGCTATCATGTCAGTCACAGAAAAATGGATAGATATAGAGAATAATATGCTATGTGAGATCAGTCAGTCTCGGAAGGTCAAAGGCTATATGTTTTTTTCTCATATGTGGAAGCTGGAGAGAAAATAGGAAACACAAGGGACTTTAAATGATGCAGACATAGACCTGTAGAGTAGCAGAAGGGGATTGGGGGAGGGAGTTGGGGAAGGGAAATTAAAGGAAAGAGTTCAAGTAATACTAGGACAATATGTGAAGGTATTACTACCAATAACACTAACATATGTGTGGAGGACAGAGGAATGAGTGGGAGATGGAGAAAAATACACCAAGAGCTACATGCATGCGTGTATACTTTCATCACATTGAACCTCACTATGAAGTATAATTGCAATGCACTAAGAAAGAAATTTAGAAAACAAAAAATTTAACTCACATAAAATTTGGCTAAATAGCCATTAGCTTTTATCCATTTTTGCATGTTTTTCACATCTGCAATACTCTGAGTTGCTTGGTAGCTTTTTGCTTCTTCTACAGGTCTTATATTAGCATATATTCTAGAATATCTTTATAAGGACATTTCTATAACAAATGATCTGGGAAGATAGAAATATCATTCCCTTCTAGGACAAATGATGGTTTTTTTTTCAAACTAGGAAAATAAAAATAATGTCACTCTCTAGGCAAAGATCAGCTAAGTTTGTGACTAATGTTATTAAATGATTGGAGGTTTACAAATCTCTGGGCTTCTCGGTTTTGACACAAACCCAATGGTGATACAGTATCCATCTGAGCCAAGCCATGGGGGACATGGAGTCAAACATAAAATTCGTGATGCTTGATGTATCTTGAACAGTCACATTTTGGGTCTTAGATCTAAGAGTCACATGTCTTCCATCAGCATCTATGAAACTATCAGGTTTATTTGTTATCTTACATGCAGGACAAAATATTAGGCCTTGGACAGTTCCTGGCAAAGCAGGTCTTCATCAGGTACCTTGCGTATGACATGTGTTGAAGATAGATAAATAAATTTCAGCTAATAAAATAAAATTTGAGGCCAATAATGTTGAATCTTACTCACTTGGCATTGTTGGTAACTGACAGTGTTTAAATACACCAGCTGTTAAAAACAGAAAGCAAAAAACAATGCAAATAAACCACAACAAATGTGTTGAATGAGGAAACAAACTAGAATCAAGGTAATTTTATACATTTTGTTTTCTTACTGCTTGATAAAAATTAAATTATATAAAATATAATTTGATTGAGGCAACTTAATGCTTGGGAAAATGTATCACTGTTCCCTTGAACATATTCATAATGTATTAATTCAAACTACATGTTTATAGTGGACTTTTGTTTCATTTTTATACTAGGAATGTAGCCCAGGGACATTCTACTTCTGATTTACACCACAGTCTCCTACCTTTTTTTTAACTTTTGAAACAGGATCTTGCTAGGATTCTGAGGCTGGACTCAAACCTGTGATCCTCCTGTCTCAGCCTCACATGTACTGGGATTACAGCCTTGTGCCACACACCCAACTTCTTGCTTCATTTTGTATGCAACAAACAGAAAAACTGCAACTTTTTATTTTTAAAAAACAGTACAAAAAAGCAAAAACAGTTGTCTATCTTTCTTTCCATATAAAATAAACTAAATGTTAATTCTCACATTGTCAATACAATCATATCAAGAAAAATTAATTATTTTGGACTTACTTTGAAACTCATGCTATACACAGAAGCAGTTGTCATTTCAATAGTAGCCAAGTAAGTTAAGTACTAAAGATGTACCTTTTACCTCTGTCTTTCTGTGCCTTTGCAATCAAACAAAATCGAGTGGAAATTGTGTTCATGTCATATTTGATTCGAAGTTGAAGTGAGCTTTCCAAATAAGTATGTCTGAGAAATAGGTGGGAACATCAGGGTAGACACATGAAAATAGGAGTGTAGAATAGAAACTATCAGTAGTGTGTAAAGAATGAGATTTCATGAAAACTATGAGAGACTAAGAAAGTAAAAATCTTATATTGAATCATGAAGAATACTTGCAAAAAATGGTGAAAATATGATGAGAATTAAAAAGGAGGTCACTCAAGAGAGAAATGAGGCCTGTTCAGAACACTGAAATTTTTCCTTGCAAATGAATTGGGTTCTGCAATGAGACTGTCACTTCATATACCAAAACACTGATGAATGAGCTTTCTTTGCTACCACCAAAGTTCCGAGGCAGTAAGCCTTATGATGAGAGATGAGAAGGAAAAGGAAAAGGAGCAGAAGGCTTCCTATAGGGTTCTGCAAAAACCCCTTGGAAATGTGATATAACCCTGGGAATCTCATGCAGAAGGACCATCTTTTTTTTTTATTCAAAGTATAGCTTGGAAGTTTTTAGGGGAAAACAATTATATATGAAGTTAATGAGTATGAACCAAATAAAATATAATGGATGTTTTTAAAAGGTAATTAACCTATGACGTCTATAAGGGCAAAAGCTACAAGGCCACTGCCTGAAATAAGGTCGGGTAAGAGTTTTGTTGCTATATATCATTATAGTTTGTTTTCACTATATATCATTATAGTTATTTAAGAGTGAATCTAAACCAGGTATTTGGAAACTTGTTTTCCAAATATACATAATATAAGGATAAGAGATATAATCATTATAATCAAAATCAATGCCATACTTTCTTTGTAATACTTAAATCTTTAGTAATATGTGTTCAATAAGAATAATAATACTATGAAAATTCTTCCAATAATTTCTGATACAGTTAACTATATTAAAATTTAAAGTCACCTTACCCTCTCTCTAACAATTTAATGCCAATTATATTCCATCTACCAGCCTGATCACTGGGGATATAATGATAATCAATATAGTATATGCATTTAAAAGCTCATTTTAACTTTTGTAGTGGTGCACACCTGTAATACCAGTACTTGGGAGGCTGAGACAGGAGGATTGCATGTTTAAGAGCAGACTCAGCAATTTAGCAATACCCTGCTTCAAAATTAAAAAAAAAAAAGTGTCAGAGTGTAGCTTGGAAGTACATATTATGTTAGGGAGAGAGATAAGAATTAGATACAAACACAAGAACACCAAAAAGTTGTAGTTTGATAGTTTGAAATAAATGTTATAAAAGGCAAAGGTTGTGTATTGATAAGGAATTGTTAGTGGTGCTGAATGAAAAGCTACTATAAATGAGATGGATAGGAAAATTTCTCTGAAATGGTAACACTCAAATTGTACCTCAAGAGTTGAAAAATATCCAACCATGATAAAGAGTGTTTCAGGCAGAGGGAATAAATGGGGTGACTATAGAAAATAAAAAAGAGGTCCAGTGTGGTGGCACACACCTATAATCCCAGTACTTGGGAGGCTGAGACAGTAGGATTTTAGGTTCCAAGCCAGCCTCAGCAACTTAGTGAGGCTCACAGCAAATTAGCAATACCCTGTTTCCAAATTAAAAAAATTAAAAATCAGTTTGGAGATGTAGCTCAGAATTAGAATGCCCCTAGGATCAATCCCCAGAAGCCCCCCAAACCACCAAAAATAGAGAATGGCACCAGAAAAGGTTGATAAGGTTGAAGTATTAGGTGGTAGTGTCTTGTATGTCAGTCATGAATGATTGATTCAACCATCTGATTATTCAACAAATATTTGTTAATTATCTACAATGTGCCAGGAAGTATATTGGCACTAGCGAATATCTTGTATGATGCTCACATTTTTGTGTGAGAAAAAGTAGAGAGTAAGTACAATAAGAAATACCTAGGATATTAAATACCTAGTATATTAATATGTGAGAAATCCTTTGGCAAGAAATAAAACCTTTGAACAGAAAAATAATAGTTCCACAGGGATTGATTTGTAATTTTATTATGATAATCAAATCAAGGGATTCATTACAGAGAATGTAAGAATACAATTTTGAGCAGGATTTAGGGTAATGCTTAGGTGTTATATTTCAAACATATTAAATTGACATGTTTTTTGACACCAAGTGAAAATATTTGAGTAGTCAGTTGGCCATAGCAAACATTTTAATTTATGAAAAATATTAATATCTGTTTAGTGTTTGTTAAAGTATTCCCTGATGTGTGAAAATTGATAGGAGTGGAAACTTTCAAGGAAGGGGACCATGAGGATACCTAATGTATTAGATTAATTTTGTGAATGTGTATGTAGGTGGTGGTAACTAAAAAATAATTATGAAAATAAATTTAAAGTAACCTATTGACATTAATTCTGAGACATAGCATATAGAATTGTTTCATATTATGTATGTATTTCATATGTATGTATTTCATATTATGTATGTACTCATATTATGTATGTATGTTTCATATTATGTATGTATGTATGTATGTATGTATGTATGTATTATGTATGTATGTATGTATTATGTATGTATGTATTTTGTAAAGTTTATTTTAATGAGTTACACTAAAATTCATATAAAAATTACAAATGTAATGCCTAAGGGATATCACTGCTTTCATATAAAATAATTGACACTAACTTCCATTCCCCATAGAAACAAAGTGTATGTTCTTTGAAATCAAACACTCTCTCTCTCTCTTTCTCTCAGTTTCTCTCTTTAAAAAGGCAAACTAATATAAGTATTATAAAAATAATAAAGCAAAGGATTCTCAGTACCAAATTAAAAACAATTTCCCTTCCTGTCTCTTAAAAATTGAAACTATTATAATAAATATTAGATATAATATAATCAGGAACTCTTTTCTTATAGAAATATAAAAATTTATTTTAAGTCAAGGAAATATAGAAGACAAAACATCTCCCTTCACAAAGGGGGTGCATTGTAATTTCACATCATTATGCAGTTCAAAGTGATAGGGACATACATGCACATGGTACTTGGTCAGCTTCCCCTCCGGCTCCCTCCCCACTCTGTCCCCTTTCCCATATATGATATTGAGATTGGCATTAGTAATTTCACACATGTATATAACTTCAGTGGCAATGTTTCTTTCATTGATCTATATCCCCAAAACCACCCTCTCTAGGTCCCCTCCATCACTCCACTGGGGCTTCTCCTCCATCATTTAAAGTCCCTTTTGTATCCTGATTACTTCCAAGCTTCCACATATGCAAGAAAACATATGACCCTTCACTTTTTGTGACTGGATAATCTCACTGTGATAGTCAATCAAGGTTGTCAACTTGACCTGATCATGACACACCCAAGATTATGTGATTTTGGGTGTGTAACAGCAGATTAAACAGAAAGCCCAGCCCTGAATGTAGGCAGCAGGATTCTGATAGGTGCGGACTTAGATAAAAGAGGGAGAAG